>JAODAL010005287.1:0-145619 GCA_025379985.1 Phyllomedusa bahiana
TAAGAAAACCATCGTTAAGATGAGCTTATTTTACATGAGTATTAGGCTATGTCTACACAGCACTGGTTTCTGGTGGGCTTTTCGGCAGATTCGGTATTTAGAATCCGCTGAAAATCTAACTGTAACCAGGGCCCCGGCAATAAAAAAAAAAAAAAAAAAAAAATCTGTACTCTAGTCTATACTACTCTGGTCGGTTTTGAAATCCGCTGGATTCCCATGTAGCCAATGTACTGGGCTAGAGGGAAATCCAAAGACAGACTGCTGTTTTTAGCGCAAACCCGCGCCAAAAACCACGGTACAGTGAATGCCATCAGATTTTGGACAGCATTTTAAAGTTGCTGTGTAGACATAGCCTTATCGCCTCTTGTCCGCACCTGACATGTCAACCTTTGTTATATATGTCTTGGACTGTAGATGCGGCAAACAGTATTTGGGCAGAACTACTGCCCATTCCATATAATGACTGAACGGCCATCGAGCGTGTATTAAAAGAGGGGACATAAAGCAAAGTGTAGCGAAGCACTGTAAGGTGCTGCACAACCAAAATTTTGATGTACTAAAACTTACAGCTGTGGACACTGTACCAGAACACAGCCCAAATAAATTCCAATTACTAAGGAAAAAAGAGATGTATTGGATTTATAAGCTGGGTACCTTACATCGCCGTGGACTAAATGAAGCTATGGAACTAATCTGTCAAGTGGGTAGGAAAACATTTAAATTCATATTACTATTAGCCTAAAATCTTTTTATTCGTATATATTTTCCCATATTAAATAAAATCAGTTCTCAACAGAGCGAAGGAAAGATTTTATTCTAAACAAAATAATTACACAGCATATAATCACTAAGATGGTTTTATAATAAACAAATATATGAATAATAGGCATATAGCACTATGGGATTATTTTTAATCATTTTTACATTAGCATACATTGAAAATTTAAATGTACACTGGCTCAAATAAGCTATAAAATATAGTCTAAAATCGTATTTGAGTCTTACCTTGAACTTGATAGAAAATAGAGAGTGTAATGGCACTTCACTAGATTTCGGGATTTTTTACACCGACATATATTGAAAAATTAAATGTATGCAAACAGAAATCAGTCCTAAATTATTGTCCAAGATCACTATTTCATAAGTGTAGAAATAATTTATAAAGAGTTTATAATGTTAAGTAGGTATACATTATTTTTTCATATTTTACATTAGCATATATTGGAAAACTAAACATGCGGATTTAAATAAGCTATAAAATAGAGTTCGAAATTATATTAGGGATCTATTTTGAACTAGATATAAATTAGAGTGTAATTTGCTAAAAAAAAAAAAGAGAATTGCAACTATCCATAGAAATAGATTACTTTAAGCTGGTTTTAAAATGTATATAATTGGACATTTAATACCCCAAAGACCATTATTTCACAAATGTATAAAGATTTTATAGTGATAAGAGAACACATGGCACTTTTAGATTATCTCGAGATTTTTTCGCATCAGCATATATTGAAAAATTTGATGTATGTAAACATAAATTAGTCTAAAATCATTGTACAGATTACCATTTCATAAATGTATAAATAATTTATAAATAATTTTATAGTGACAAGAGAACACAACATTTTGTGAGAATATTTTGAGATTTTTACATTGGCACATATTGAAAAAATGAATGTATGTAAACATAAATAAGTCTTAAATTATTGTTCAAAACCACATTAAAGTCTCACCTTGAATTTCGGAGATATTATTAGACAAAAGCATCAAAAAAAGAAAATTATATGTAATTAACTAGAGAAACAGCGAGAAATAGAGAGATCCATATCGGGATGTATCCTGCAAATCACTGGCACTTAGGACCATGTTCCACCCTGTCTCATTTCGATCTGTTTTGTAATGAGGAGGATATGTGATGGACAACCCAACACACCAATCAGATCACCTTATTCAGTTGGATTTATGTAACATCTAACCTATTACCTGTACTTTGTACCTTTATAATGTTTGGAATAGATGCTGTATATCATTTACCCTTGAGGAAGCGCTAGATAAGCGCGAAACGCGTTGGTTTTTTACGTGTTTTTAAATTGTTTTAGATTGGCTGAGGTTAGCTCCCTAGCCTTTTTAGAATAATAAAATAATCTGGATTTTCCTGCCTGCATCAGTGGCATTTTTGGACATACATGTGCGCCTTGTTCCACCATTTTGCTTTCTCTACTATCCTAAAGGACATGTTCACATGCCGGGTTTGGACGCTGATTCTGCGTCTAATCCGATTGTATGCCGAAGTACAATTAGCGTCATCGTTAAGATGCTTATTTTACATGAGTATTAGGCTATGTCTACACAGCACTGGTTTCTGGTGGGCTTTTTGGCAGATTCAGTATTTAGAATCCGCTGAAAATCTGACTGTAACCAGTGCCCTGACAAAAAAATAAAAATCTGTACTCTAGTCTATACTACTCTGGTCGGTTTTGAAATCAGCTGGATTCCCATGTAGCCAATGTCCTGGGCTGGAGGGAAATCCAAAGACAGACTGCTGTTTTTAGCGCAAAGCCGCGCCAAAAACCACGGTACGGTGAATGCCATCAGATTTTGGACAGCATTTTAACGTTGCTGTGTAGACATAGCCTTATCGCCTCTTGTCCGCACCCGACATGTCAATTCTTTGAGACGTTTTACATGTCGATAATAAAGTATAGGAAATCGGGCTGGGAAGCGTGGAATTTTCAAAGAGGAAACACTGTCCGCACCGTAATAGCCTTCATGTGGACATATGCAAAAGACGTTCAAAAAGTAAATTTTCAACAAAAAGCACATTAAAAGTATGAATGAAACATCATAGTAGTACTCTCAGGGTTTTTCGGTAAGAAAAGTGCTGCCTTTTTTTATGTAAATACAAATGAAATTTACTGAAACAATTCTAAATCGGTATTGTGTAAGAACAGTGCTTCATACTTGTTTATGGGTTTTCGTCTTTAGCTAAAATCTACTGGGTTCACCAAGTATTGTTGATGCCCTACGGTTCTTAAAGTTTTTTTCCACTTTTAGGCTTTTAAAAAAAAAAAAAAAAAATTTTCATAGAAATCTTGGGTTCATAGATACAATTGTAAACTGAGATTCCTCTTTAATCACAAATTTTCTGTAAAAACACACCCCAAAAAAATGTACAAACATCAAAAAATTTTTTTTAGTTTTCACTATTATAAAAGGCAAAGCTCCCCCTGGAGATTTTTTTTAACGCAAAAAAAATTTTTGCCGCCCAAGGGGAAAACTCAATTTTGCTAGGGGCAGTATTGTTCAAAATAAAAGCCCACTATGACTAACCGATTTTAAACGGTTTTTGTTGTAAATTTTATAACCACATGTCAAATATTTTCTAGTTGGGTGCAGAAATTTTTAGAAAGCCAAGATTTGCAATTTATAGTCTGCAGTTTTTCTGAACTGCTTTTTTTTGAATAATTTTTTGAAAAGTGATGTTTCAAAATAATAGCAGTGGGGGTTTCACTTAGGAGGTCAATCATTCGGGAAAAAAGGGGGATTTGGGGGTAAAGCCCACATGTTTAACTGCTTTCCCTTGAAAGCCGGGAAAAATATGGTTTTTCGAGACTTGTTCAAAAAACGCACACTTTGATTAAAGAGGGTAAAACTTAAAGTGCAGACAATGATAGGCTGGTTAGCTAAAATGATCTCTAATGCTTTAAAATGGAAAGCAAAACCATAGAGAGGGGAAAAAATGGAAGATACCATTAAAATTTGGATTGAACAATAGTCAGAAGGGCAAAGACTCAGGCAATCAGGCTCGGACTGGGGGGGGGGGAGGGGGAACCCCCCCGGTGGGCCCCAGCCGCGGGGGGCCCCCCGGAGGCATGCCGTCGCCCCCCGGGGGCCCCGTTCCGCACACCGGGCCCCTGACCCCGGGAGCTGGTCCCGACGCCCAAGACCCCCCGGGGTGGGGAAAAATGCCCCCGACCCCCGGGCTGCGGGGGTGTCCAGGGGGAGCGCAGCGCCACTACGTGCCTCCGCGATCTCCCCTGCGGCTGGAGACGCTGGGCCTTCAGCCTGTCAGGAGCCGGCCCCTACTGCGACGAAAACTTCACCCACCGCGCCGCCAAAGCAGTGCAGCAGGACCCGCGGCCCCGGGAGCGGGGGGGGAGAGGAGCCCGACCGGGAAGGGCGTTTGTTTTTTTTTTTTTTTTTTAAACACTACAAGGGGGCCCCTGGCTAAAAGGGGGGGGCCCTGGTATAAAGGGGTCCCGGCAAAAGGGGGGGCCCCTGCTAAAAAAGGGGTGCCCCCTGTAAAAAGGGGGGTTCCTGACTACAAGGGGGGGTCCTGATTTCAAGGGGGTCCGGCTATAAAGGGGGTCCCTGGCTACAAGGGGGTCCCCCTATAAAGGGGGCCCGGGCAAAAGGGGGTCCTGGCTAAAGGGGCCCCCTGGCTAAAAGGGGCCCTGGCTACAAGGGGGACCCTGGCTATAGAGGGGACCCGACTGCAAGGGGGGCCCCTGACTACAAGGGGGCCTGACTAAAAGGGGGGACCATACAAGGGGGGGGGGGGCTAAAAAGGGGGGGACCTGACTATAAAGGGGGGATGCTATAAAGGGGGGGACCTGACTAAAAGGGGGTCCCTGGCTAAAAGGGGGTCCCTGGCATAAGGGGGTCCCTGGCACAAGGGGGGCCCTGGCTAAAAGGGGGGGCCCCCTGGCTATAAAGGGGGGTTCCCGGGCTATAAAAGGGGGGCCCCGGCTGCGGGGTGGGGGGCCCCCTGACTACAAGGGGGGGCCCCGGGGTTACAAGGGGGCCCTGACTAATGGGGGGCCCTACAAAAGGGGGGCCCTGACTAAAAGGGGGGGGCCCTGACTAAAAGGGGGGCCCTGACTACAAGGGGGTCCCCGGGCTACAAGGGGGTCCCTGGCTCAAGGGGGGCCCTCTATAAAGGGGCCCTGGCTAAAAGGGGGGTTTCCCGGCTACAAAGGGGGGGCCCGGTTTAAAAAGGGGGGGCCCTGACTCAAGGGGGCCCCGGCTACCTACGGGGCCCTGGCTCAAGGGGGGCCCCTGATAAAACGGGTCCTGGTACCAAAGGGGGGCCCTGGCCAAGGGAACCCTGCCTAAAAAGGGGGGCCCCCTTGCTAAAAAAGGGGGGGCCCCTGACTACAAGGGGGGCCCCTGGCTACCTAAAGGGGGCCCCCTGACACAAGGGGGACCCTGGCCCCAAAAGGGGGGCCCCAAACTACCTACGGGGGGCCCCTTACCCCTACGGGGGGGCCCTGACTACAATGGGGCCCGGCCCCAAAAGGGGACGCTTTGACTACCGGGGGGCCCCCGACTACAAAGGGGGCCCTGGCTACCTAAATACAAAGGGGGCCCGATACCACACAGTAGAAAAAGGGGGCCCCTAACTACCTGTATACTCCTAAAGGAGACCCCAAAACGCTGCGAACACCAAGGGGCCCTTAACTCCCTGTAACTATTTCTGGGAAGCCCTAATGCCTTATACTACCAAAGGGGGCCCAACTGCTTTTCAGCCTATATAAAGGGAACCCTAACACCTACAGCTTACCTAACTGGAGAAAACCAACTACCTAAAGACTGGGTCGCCCATTCCTACCACCCAGGTCTTTTCTACCACCTGGTAATATAATTGAGAGGGCACACCCTAGGTAGCATTATCTCCAGGGGGTTAGTTCCTTCCCCACCCTCCAACCCCTTTAGGGTAAGGCCCCTAAGTTATGGTTGTACCTGTTCTCCCACCCGGGAAGTTTTAAAGGGGGAATAGGGAAAGGGAAAGCTGGGAAAAATTTTGGGATTTAAAAATTTTGTGTTATTTCTGCAGGGGTACTGTGGCCGGGACAAGTACAGGCGGTATGGAACGGAGCAGAGGAAAAAAGGGGAAAAGAACGCTCATTAAAAAGAGAACCTCCCAGATAGGGGTCTCCGGAGTCCCTGATTTTACTTCTATATTGGATCATGCTGTATTCACGTAGTGATGTACCCAGTGGGTTTGACCCTATGGGTCTCTATTGGAGGGGTTGTAGGTTATACCTGAGCTGGTGTCTGACCTTATGTGGTCTCTATATGGCGGTGTTGAGGTTACATCGGGGCCCGGTATAATGCCAGAAGTGCCCTGATTTCCCGGATAGGTTTTCACTTTTACTTCTTGCTGGGTTTATTTTAGAAGGTGGTGAGGTGCTGACCCAAAGGAAACGTGGGGGGGGATAGTGTATGTGGGTGGAGGGGGGAAGTGGGTGGTGGGTGGAGGGGTATTTGTTTGGGGGTGGAGGGGGATAGTGTATGTGGGTGGAGGGGATATTGTATTGGGGTGGGGGGGGATATTGTATTGGGTGGGGGGGGAATTGTATGGGCGGGGAGGGGATATTGTATGTGGGTGGGGGGATTGGATGGAGCTCTGACCCCTGTGTCTATGATATTGCCTCTTGCTTTTTTTGTACTCACAATACAGTTCTGTTTGCACACTGTATTTTTTGGGTAAAAGGGGCGATTTACCCCGAGGGCCGGTAATATTTTATGTACAGTAGGGGGGGGCCCCCAGATAAATTTCCCCCGGGGGCCCCCCCCCCCCAGTCCACACTGCGGGCAATGATGACCGCAAAGTCCCCTGTTTCACAAAAGAAATGCAGAAGCGAAAACAATTGCCAATTTCCATAACTGGCCCAAAAAGAAATGGGGAAAAAATTTTTTGGACTGATGACAGTAAAATTTTTCTTTTTGGGTCCATGGCCCGGGATTTGTCAGCGACCACCCCCAAAACTGAATTCAAGCCTCAACACTATGAAGATAGTGAAGCTGGTAGGCAAGCATCGGTATGGGCTGTTTTATACAAAAGGTCGGGGCCCATTTACTGCTGGGCCAGTTTGCATACATGAAGGGGGACTTTCTTTCACTGAGGAGGAAATGCCCTTAAATGAGGGAAATAAAAAAAAATAAAAAAAAAAATAAAAAAAAAAAAAAAAAAAAAAAAAAAAAATACAAAAAAAAAAAAAAAAAAACCTAAAAAAAAAAAAAAAATAAAAAAAAAAAAAAAAAAAAAAAAAAAAAAAAAAAAAATAAAAAAAAAAAAAAAAAAAAAAAAAAAAAAAAAAAAGAAGAAAAAAAAAAAAAAAAAAAACACCAAAAAAAAAAAAAAAACACCCCCCCCCCCCCCCCAAAAACCAAAATTTTTGGGAAAAAACAAAAACCCCCCCCCCCAAAAAAAACAAAAAAACCCCCAAAAAAAAAAAGGAAAAATTTGGGGAAATAAAGTTTAGGGGGGAAAAATTTGGGGGCCCCTTTTAAAAAATTTTTTTTAAAAAAAAATTTTTTAAAAAAAAAAAATTGGGTTTTTAAAAAAAATTTTAAATTCCAATCCAAAAGGTTTTTAAAATTTTTAAAAACCAAAAATTTAAAAGGGGGAAAAAAAAAAAAAAATTTTTTTTTTTTTAAATTTTTTAAAATTTTAAAATTTTTAAAAAATTTTTATTTTGGGGGTTTTAAAAAAACCCCAAAGGGGGGGCCCATCCCCGGCTTTCACAAACTTTTTCAACCACACCCGCAAAGCAGTCTGATACAGGGCAAGAAAACAAAACAAACAAAAAAAATGCTTTAGTTCCAAATTTAAAACAATTTGGGGTTTTGAAAAACAAGTAGGAAAAAAACTAAAGGGCACAATGTTTAGCATAGACTTAAAAAGGGAACGTGGGCACATTTTAAAAACGGGTTTTGAAAAAATTTCAGGGAGCTTTGTAAAGGTGGAAAAAATGTTTGGGTAATTCCCTTCCAGGGTCCTAAATTTTTGCTTATAAAAAAAAAAAAAAAAAGGAATACAAAAAACGTGAGGGATGATGACTTTGTCTAGACCTCGGAAAAACAATAGCTCACCCGAAAAACCGCTTTTGGTTTTTAATGTAAATTTTAAATTTTTTTTTGGGGAAAAGGGGGGGGGGGGGGGCAGGGGGGATTTAAATAAAAATGGTTTGGGCAACTCCAATTTTTGCATGGGGGCTTTCCCCCAATTCAATCACCCATTAGTCAGTGTAAAAATCAGAGAAATAGTTGGATATGCAAAAAAGGAGAGACTACAATGCTGGAATTAACCTTTTTCTGCAAAACAGGGGGCACAAAAACATTAGAAGGGAAAAAAATGGCCCAAAAACCCCCCAAAAAATTATAATTGAAGAAACAAATAAAAACCCCCAAAAATTCAAAATTGCATTTTTACAAGTCATTTCATTTTGTCCAAGTTACTTTAAAAAAATGGGCCCGGGCTTCCATTTTTTTTTAGAAAAATTTTAAAAAAACTTTACCCCACCCTAGCTTTTGGGTAAGGCAATTCACCCAAGCCCCAAAATTTTTCCCGATATAAAAAAATTGTACAAAACCAAAAAAAAAAACCCAGCCCTTTTTTCCCGACAGGAGAAGTACCGTAAAATTGGGTGGGATGTTTTTTTAGGGGGTCCAAAACCAAAATTTCCGGGAAACAAAAAACTTTTTCCTCATTTTTTTTTCCCCATTCCATGCTTTCCCGCTAGTCCCCTTTCAAAAATTGGCTGCAATTTTTTAACAACCCTTATATAACCCCTTGTCAAAAGCTGCGCTAATCACTGGCTTTAAACCCTCCTATGCTTTTATGCCAATTTTAAAAAAAAAAAGAGGTTGGCTTTGGGGTAAATTAAAGGGGAAGTCGCAAATTTGCCCAAAAAAAGCTTAACCCAGTTCTAATTCCCGAAAACAATACAACTAAAATTTCAAACAATTTTGACCCAAAAACCAAATTGGTAAAACTTTTTCCCCCACCTAAACTCCAAAAAATAACCCTAATCCAACCCCCCAAACCCCGCTAAAACTCCAGTGGGTAACTTTAAATCAAATTTTTACCCTAACTCTATTCCTGTTTTTAAAAAAAAAAACCAAAACCGGAACCCCCAAAACCCAAAATAAACTAGCCCCAATCTTATTTCCATCCCAAAATAAGCGGTAGGTGGAGGATCCTTAAAGGGGTTGTCCCCGCTACAAAGAATGCTTTCAAAATTTTAGGGAAAAACAAAATAAAGACAAAATTTTTCCCAAAAATATTGCATTGTTTTCCCCTGTTTTCCCCCAAAAATTATACAAAATGAAATTTTTCCTCCCCTTTCTTTTTCATTTCCCCCCCAGTAACGACCTGTAAAAAATTCCTGGGGCTGTTTGTTCAATGAAAACAATTTAGGGAAACCCCTCACACAGGGGCAGGGGTGTCAGTCAGTGTCCTTTTGCGCCCCGACCGTAAAAGCTTGTTTTAAACTCAAGTAAACAGGCTCTGGATTAGGGCTTTTGTTTTGGGGATCAGATAGGGGCCTGCAAATTGTTTGAGAAAAATAATCTAAATTAAATTTGCAACTGAAAAAACGCACTGGGAAAAAGGGCTTTTGGGAAAAATTTGTCCCGAACCCGGAAATGGCCCGAGAATTTCTTTCATGCATTCTTTGAAAAAATGTGGGGAGACAACTCCTTTTAAAAAATAATTTAAAAAAATAAAGGGTCAAAGCTGAAGGGAAGGGCCCCCAAGGGTTTTGTTCTCCCGAATACTGCCTGTCCACCCTACACAGGAAAGACGGGGGGGCTAAAGGCATTAAAAACATGGGTTAAGTCCCTTGGGGTCGGGCAAAGGATGTGGGCTGTTAGAGCAATGGGCTGATTTTTCATTGGGGGACAAATTTTTTTCAAATAAATTGACCTGAATTTGGGCGGGGGCCCGCGTGGGGGGGGGGAGAATTTTAGAAGGGGGTGCGGGAAATTTAAACTAGGGGGGTTAAAGGGGGAGGACAATCTAAAAATATAGGGTAGTTAGGGGTTTGAGGTTGGGGATACAAAAACGGTTTTTTGGAGAATGGAGCAACCCCCACAGGGGGATAAAAGGGGAACCAAATTTTTTTGAAAAACCCCATTGAAGATATGGTGACCACAAATTTTTATGTAATAAATGCCTTCTTCTAACTGTGGGAAATTTTATAAACCCATGTGCCAAATAAAGGTTGGGAAGTATAATCCCAGAAACTACTAAAGGGGGTAAAAGTTTTAAACCAATGCCAACAAACCAAGGGGGGATTTATAATTCCCTGCCACCATCCCGAAAAAGGGTAAAATTTAATCCCATGCCGTCTACTGAAAAGGGGAATTTAAAAAACCCCCTTTCCCCTCTAAAAAAACGTGTTAGATTAAAACCAAAACCGTTTTCCGGGAAAGTGTAAAATTGGAACTTAAAATGTCTATTCACAAATGCCAGAAGGCTAGCAGCCAAAATGGGGGAGCTTGAGGCGCAAGTTCTAGAGCAGCAGGTTGATGTGGTTGGTTTTTGCTAAAAACATGGCTGGACTCCTCACATGATTGGGATGTCAACCTTCAAGGTTTTTAATTATTTAAGGAGGACAGGGCAAACAGGAGGGGTAGGGGAGTGTGTCTATATGTAAGGAGTCCCATAAAGCAAAATGAAAAAAGAGGCATAGAGGGTAAAGATTTGGAAAAATATGGGTGGAAAACCAAGGGGGGGTTTAATGCAGAAAAAAATATTTTTGGCGTAATCTATAGACCCCTGAACATCACTGAGGAGATAGAAGAACAGGTGCATAATCAAATGGTGCAGGTATAGTGGTAATAATGGGCGACTTTAATTACCCAGACATTGACTGGGGTCATGGTTCTACATCAACTGCAAAGGGGAGGAAGTTCCTCAATCTGTTACAGGATAATTTTATGGGGCAGTTTATGGAGGATCCCACTAGAAGTGATGCTCTGTTGGATCTGGTAATTTCTAACAAAGCAAAACTTGTCGGAGCAGTCCCTCTTTCTGAAAATCTAGGTAACAGCGACCACATTAAAATTCATTTTAGTGTAAACTGGAAAAGAGAAACAGAGTGGAAGGGCAAAAACAATTAATTTTAAAAGGGCCAATTTCCCCTTATTGAGGGACGCAATACAGCACATAGACTGGGAGCAGCTATTATCAAATAGTGATGTAGAAGCTAATTGGGAGGGCTTTAAATATAATTTTATAGGAAAATGTAATCCTATAGGTAACAAATATTGGCAATTAAAACTACATCCAACATGGCTTCTACCTTCTGTTAAAATGGCAATAAATAGAAAAGGGCATTTAAAAAATAAAGTCAGTGGGCTCAGCATCAGCCTTTGAAAATGACAAAGAGCTTCATAAAATCTGAAAAAATTGATCAAAGCAGCTAAAATACAAAATGAAAGGCAGTTGGCCAAGGACAGCAAGACAAACCCCAAGAAATTCTTTAAGCATATAAATGTCAAAAAGCCGAAGCATGTAGGACCATTAAATAAACAGTAATGAGGAACTGGTCACTGGGGATCAGGAGAAGGCAGAGGTACTAAATAGTATATTCAGAGCTGAAGAACCTAACGAGGAGAAAGCAGCTGATGGGGGCAGGACCTTTGCGGATGTTGGTTTTGGCAGTACTAATGGGAGCAGTGCATTTGTTGGTGGTGTCAGTACTAATAGAAGCAGTGCTAGAGCTGCTGTGGGCGGGCCCAGTGCAGATGTAGGTGGTGTCAGTACTAATAGGAGTGCTATAGCTGAAGGGGGCGGGCCCAGTGCAGATGTAGGTGGTGCCAGTACTAATGGGAGCAGTGCTAGAGCTGATAGGGGTGGGCCCAGTGCACATGTAGGCGGTTCCAGTACCGTTAATACATCATCTAATATAATTTATTGGCTGAGTGTAGAAATGGTCCAAGCCAAGTTAAATAAACTGAATGTGAAGAAGGCTCCAGGCCCAGATGGCTTACACCCAAGAGTTCTTAGAGAGCTCAGCTTGGTTATCGGTGTGCACCTTACATGTATTTTAAATTCTTGGTGACGATAGTGCAGTAGACTGAGCAAGGGAAATGTAGTTCCCCCTCTTCAAAAAAGGATCCAAGTCTTGCCCAGGTAATTATAGACCAGTAAGTGCAACCTCTGTTGTGGGGAAAAAGGTTTGAGGGATTCATAAGGGACTATATACAGAAATATGTGGGGGAATAAATATTATGATTGCCGCTGGTTTTATAAGGGGCGAAGTTGTCAGACCAAACCCGATTGTTTTTTATGAAGAGGTGAGTAGAAGTCTGGTAGCGGGGCAGCTGTGGTTAGTGTTTTTAGACTTTGCAAAGGCCTTTGAACTGTCCCCTCAAAAGGTTAATGGGGAATTTTTGAATCCATTGGGTTAGAAGATAACATGGTAATTTATTAAAAATGGCTATCCAAAAAGTACTCCAGGGGGGTGGTAAAAGATTCCTCTTAGGGGGCCCCCGTTTGAGTGGTGTGCCCCAGGGTCAGTATTGGGTTCTTTTTTTTTTAAAAATATTTATTAATGATCGTGGAAGGGATCAAAGCGGTTTTTTTTTTTGCAGATATACCAAACTATGTATGTAGTGCAAGAAGGAAGAGCTCATAAAGTGCAAGCAGACCTAACAAACTGAGTTTGGCACCCCCCGGGGAAATGAAGTTCAATGTGAATAAAAAGTAAGGTTCTGGGTTGGGTTTCATTTTTGCAGGGCTTTTTTTTGGGCCTCGGGGAAAAAACCCTTTGGGGAAAACGGTTTTTGAGGGAAAAATCTGGGGTTCTTGAGATTATAGGGTACAGAACAGCATGAAATGTCAATCAGCGGCCCCTAAGGCAAACAAGATGTTGGATTTAAAGGAGGCCAAGGACTCGCGGGATAAGGAAAGTAATTTTTTCCGCTGTATAAAGCATTGGGGGTCCTCACTTAGAATATGCTGTTCAGGGGCTCCAGTTATATAAACGATGTAATGGAGTAGAGGGGTGTTGGGTTCCCCGGGGGGTAAGAGATTAGATTATATATATTATATTTTATATATATATATTATATAATATATATATATATATTATATATATAAAATATATATATATTTTATATATATATATATATTTATAAAAATATATATATATATATATATATAATTATAAGTCCTACAAGAAGTATGGGGAAAAATTATTTCATGTAAAGCCCCCTCAAAAGAGATTCCCTTCAGCTGGAGAAAAAAAGGATTTAATCTCCAGAGGAGAAAAGTGTTCTTCACTGTGAGAACTGTGGCATAGCCGCCTGAGGAGCTGGTCACAGCAGGAACAGTTGTGAGTGTCAAGAAAGGCTTACATATCTACCTGAAACTAAAGAATATTAATATGTACGTAGCCATGTAACATTCTGGATCCTGGCTGGTGGCAGCTCTGGGCTCAGAGATGGGGGTCTTCCCTGGAGCAGATTAGTTCTTGCCTTGTGGGTTTCAGGGCATTAACCAGTGGGGAGGCCGGGCTTCAACTCCTTGTCTCCCTTCACCCACATTTTCCCCACCCTTGGTTGAACTTGATGGACATGCGTCTTTTTTCAACAGTACTAACTATGTAACCCTTGCCTCCAAGTGTAAGTAACATTTCAATCTTTAATTTCAAACCTAAACCAAAGTGTAATTCTAACATTAATACCAAATTCAACCTCAAGTTATGGTTAGGGTTCAAATTACAGGGTTGGAATAAACGATTTTTTTTGCAAATTCTTCCAGAACTCAGTTTGGGCCAACCTGAATAAAATCGCTGACAATCAGGTCAAATTATATACTGAACCGCACCTGAAGCCCGATCATACAAGTATGTATAGTCTTTTTATGTTAACATAATTGCAAGCCCTGACCACATTAAGTAACTTGACACCCTGTAAAGGGTTTTCTCACACAATGGGGCTTAAAGATTTTGCAAGGTAAATAAACACTATTACAAATGCATTTTTGTTCTAATTTTTCCTTATTTAGGTGTTAGAGAAGATCTTATCCACTGCTTTGGTATACAAGTTTATCTAGCTTACCAACCACTTCTCTCTGCTCTCATTGCTCCAGTTGCTGTGTTCGAACAGCTTGAGTCTTCTCTCCAGCACATGAACTTCTCTATTACTGACAAACTTTAACTCTTTAAAGTTCTGCAGCCTTGTGCACTACGGTTTAAAAAACCTCCATCTTTCTCTAGGAATAGCAGTGCTGATATGCCCTTCACTGCTGTAGAACCACCCACAGCATAATCACCAGGAAGCGAGAGTCTGAAGCTGGCTGTGAAGAACAGGCTCTGTGAAAACAACCCTTTATAAACAAGCTACAAAACTTTTATAGTATTTCTACAAATAAGAGAGACAAGTAGGACATACCAGATTATTTTAATCTTTACATTTAAAAAACAGCAATGTGTTATTTGTTATCATGACAAAACCCAACACGCGAGATAAACATTGTAGACTACGTACAATACTATGCAACAGTGTTATCAAATATGTTGGTAATAGTTGTGACTGATGACTTAAAAAGCACAGAAGTCCTGTATATTTACATTACCCACCAATATAACCTGTGCCATATTCAGCGGAATAATGTCCAATT
The DNA here is from genome assembly GCA_025379985.1 of Phyllomedusa bahiana. NCBI lineage: Eukaryota > Metazoa > Chordata > Amphibia > Anura > Hylidae > Phyllomedusa > Phyllomedusa bahiana. The sequence continues at coordinate 14,420 of JAODAL010005287.1, forward strand.
ATAGTCATCCAATGTGACCAGTCTATTGGCAAAAGGTAATGAGCGGCTGTACTCCAACTGTAGGCATCCTGATGGAGAACTGTAGTGCAACAAGGCATCCGGAAACAAATCTATTCACGTTTCACTGTTAATATAGCAATGCAATAGGATTTAAATTTAAACCAGGTCATCTCCATGTGCAAACATGGTGACATATGCACATTTAAAATATGTACATGTTGGAAACCTCAAGTGAATTCACTCAAATACTGGCAAAACACCTGGCACCCTCCTACAACTACATACCACTTGCAGATAATAGCGTCTATTTTCCTGAACTAATATAGTAGCAAAATGTACACTTTACAGATAAGGTCAGTGGTAGTATGTAGATAGCAGAAGATAACTTGTCTGGACAGGCAATGACAAACCGTGCATGAAGGTCAAACTTCAGACTGACGTCAGTTACCAACATCCTGGTGCCATCTGAATGGGACCCAAACTTCCATGGCAAGTATTGGTATGCTTTGTGCCGTAAATAGAGATGGAGTAATAGACAACAAAAGATCAGTTCACTGACAAAATATATGGCTTATTTAGCAGGCTTTGCCTCTGTTGGGTTTTCTCCAGTATCCAAAGTCTTCAAGAGCCTGAACAGACCAGCTGCTTCCCGTATCCTGCTGAACTCTATGCAGAATGCCTGCACCTCTATGAACAAGTCCTGCACATTAATTATTTTGTTCCTAATTAAAGACTGGAGAAAAACGCACACTAGTCTCACCAGACGATTCTAAGGGAGAAAAAAAAAGGCACAAGTCAGTAAATAAGACATGCTTGTAGAGAAAAGAAGAGTCTAGTAATTATGGGCTTGTGTCCACATACTGGATCTACTTAGAGGGAATCTATCACTAATATCTTTGTTTTACCAGTTAAAAGCAGACACAGATACATATTCTTTCTGCTTGGCTATTTTGATTGGAGATTGTTTTTTAGCCGTTTTCTGTATATAAGAATGGGTGCAGCCATCTGCTTTAACAGCATTTGAAAAAATGCTTTACAGCAGCCATGTGGACACAGGATGCTATTAACAGGAGCAGACCCACTGACTTCTATAGGAGAGTTTGAGACATGCTCTGTGACCTGGGAAGAAGTCAGTGTGCAGGGAGGGGGAGCTGTGACTATCTCCTATTGTGACTGGTGGATCCTGTGTTCTCTCTACAAGTTGCAGTCACCTTTTATTATAACCTTGCCTGTGCAGATAGTGAGGAGACTGCTGAAAAGTTCTCTCTACAGAACAGGAAGTATCTGACTATAATTAGGCCTAGAGGCCAAAGTGAAAACGGTATGTATGTGTGTGTATATATATTTATTTATATTTCATTGCACTACTTCCTCTAATGATGAGGAGACTGCTGAAAAGTTCTCTACATAGCATGAAATGTCAGCCTTTTACTAGACAGTGTGGCCAAAGTGAAAACAACTAGAATTTCAAGATAGTTTAAAAATATAGATAGTGGCATGAAAAAAAATAACTAAAAACCATCTCTACATCATTTAATGTGAAGCCATTTTTAAACAATAGGTCCGTTTCGGATAAAACATTACTTATAAAAAACAAAAAAGTAGTGAGAAACACATGACACCCTTTGGACAGAAGCTGGTCCTATGCATACTTTGGTGCATGAAATGGACGTAAAGATACAAGAGCTAAACAGAACCCTGTGAGCAAAGAACCATTTATTTCAGAAAGCTGCCGATTTGCCCTGGCCAACCCCTTGCTAGTCAAGGCAGCCAAGTAAGAAACAAAATCAGGTCCCCAACCATGACCTTGTAGGGGCCATGACAACCATGTTTTGTCCAGACCTGCACTTCTGAATATTTTTTTTTTCTTTCTTGAACTGCCAAATCACATCCTGTATGGCAGATGGCTAAACACATTATGGCCCCTTACATTTTGGCATAGTCTTATATGACCAAGTGAAAAGTCGGGACATTAAAGCATACTAAAACGGTATGGTCCAAAAACGTGTACAGAAAAAGTGAAGGCGGCACTCACCAAATCCAGTAAAAGATCCTTTATTCAAACAAGCGGCCTAAAACAACACGCCAGGACGGCCGGCCACTGAACGCCTATGATCGTTTCGCGCTTTCTCAATAACACGTCCGTTCTGGCGTGTTATTTTACGCCGCTTGTTTGAATAAAGGATCTTTTACTCGATCGGGTGAGTGCTGCCTTCACTTTTTCTGTACACGTTTTTTGGATTTCAAGCATCTTACTTTTGGGCTGAGCACCACAAAGGGAGATGGACAGTATCATTTGAGTACCTGGAGAGGATCCCTTTGACGTGGAGTGAGCTTTAAGTTAACCCCCTAGTGCCGGTCAGTTATCTGTTTATTTTAAAACTGTATGGTGCCTTCTGGCTAGAGGTACTTCAGCCCCTCCACATACACTTTCTTCTCTCCTCTTCCCTATAATTGCAGTTTATTAAGTTACCTTTGCCTTATTCTGGATTTTTGATACAATGTTGTTTTCTAGGTCTTCACCTTATGAATTACGACCCTACTTTTAAAAAATACGTTTTAAATACTTCACTATAAAAAGGGACCCGTAAGTTTTTGTTGTTCTTGTAAATTAGGTGATCGCTATTTGGGCAGCCCTGTACTTCTAATTCACCCCATTAGTCAATCTGTATTGTACATGTTTATACATATATTTTACATTTATCATAACTTTGTATTTTTTTCAATACACAAGTGGAGGGGACCAAGTCTAATTTCTGAAAAGAATACTGCAGCTTCCCTTCATTTATCATGTATAAAGTGCCCTGATTGCACTGCATTACCTAGCTAACTTACCTGCATGTACTTGTCTTTAATTTGCTCACATGTGGATATACAATTGGGTTGGGGAAGGATAAATTTCCCGGGGGTGGCGATCAAAGTGTAGTTAGCCTGCAGATTAAAACAAACAGAGTACATTAGCAGTGCATACTTCAGTTTTAAGGGGCATTTGTAAGGTTTGGTTCCCATTTCTAAAGATAAAAAGTGTTTCGTAGAATTTAAATCGCATTTGGTTTTGGTTTTGGGGACCCCTTTGATCGTGGTTTCAGTCAATAAACTCCAGTTGGTCATATACTAACCCCTTCCAGACATTGGACATAGTGGGAAGTAAATTCCCGCAAATGGACGTATGGTTACGTCCTGTAAATCGTGTGGGTTCAAGCAAGGCCCACACAATCCAAAAGGGGGGCCAGCTGTATTTTGCAGCTGGCCCCACGCTGCATCGCTCGTAGCCGAAGCTCACTCCGGCCGCGGTCGACTAACCCCTAAGCTGCACGCCCCTCAAACAGCAGCTTGGCCATCGTGAGTGCTCCTTACCGAAGCCCGGAGTCAAACCCAAGATTCTGGGGCTGCCTGCGAGGTCACTATGCCCTGCCATGCCCTGTGGCTATGCTGTGTACTGTTCTCCATTGTAAACAGAAAAAAAATAAATTGCTCCAAAAATGATCAAAAATAAACTACACATATTTGGTATTGCCGCATCCTTAACAACCTACCCTATAAATCTGTCCCGTTACTTAACGCACAAGGGATGAATCCCGAAACACCCCCCCCCCACAAAAATGTCACAGAATTGGGAGTCATTCATCCCGCAGCTCACAAAATGGAATAAAAAGTGATCAAAAAGTCAAACAACCAAATGGTACCTTAAACATTTGTTATCCACAAAAAAAGGCCCTTACTTATTTCTGTATATGGAAAATAAAAATATGTTCTGGCTATCTGAAGATGGCGATGCATAAATATTGCTTTACACAATGAAAACCATTTTTAAAGCGCTTCAACACAGCAGCATTGTCCCCCTATAAAGGATACCAATAAAAAAAAGTCAACTCATCCTTCAAAAAACAAGCCCATGCAAAACTCCGTTCACAGAAAAATATAAGTTATGGCTCTCAGACTATGGCGATGCAAAAACATGTTTTAATTTTTTGAATAAAGGTGTTTTTATTGTGTAAAAGCACAGTAAAACATTTAAAAAAAAATACAAATTGGGTATTGCTGTAATCGCAGAGACGTGCCGAGTAAAAGCTAGCATGTCATTTATGCCACACGACTACTGTAAGAAAAAAAAAAAAGGGGGGAGGGGGAAACACCCAACACTACCAAGATTACTATATTTTGTTCTAAACAATCACAAACCCTGATAAAAAGCCCCGCAAAAAACAAGCCCTTAGCTAAAAATATAGAAAAAAAAAGAAAAAGTTATGGTGGTCAGACTAGGACGACATAAAAATGCAAGTTATAGACGCATTTCTATTGTACAAAAGTATTAAATCAGAAAAAACAATATAAAATTTATATTATTCTAATTGTACGGACACATAGTAAAATTATCCCGTCAATAAAATCGCACGGCAAACGCTGTAAAAATGAAGTCCAAAAAACAAATGGTGGAACCAGGGCTGTGGAGTCGGCAAGCCGAAGCCCCGACTCCGACTCCTCAATTTCCCAAACCTCCTGACTCCCTCATACCCGCACATGTTTAAGTAATAACTTTACTGTAGTAAATGGTCCCATCAGGCTGTTTATCACCTTATGATACAATAATAAAAATTTTTTAGGTAGGGCAGAGACACTGACCCAAACAAAAGGGTAACAAAGTTTTGATCTTTTGAAAACTTGTGGGTAGAGTTGAAGAAAAATCTGTGTTTGTATCCAAGTCCAGTCTGCACCAACATTGGGAATGTGTAGAAAAAAACCTGGGATCAGATTTTGGTCAATATGTGATTGAATCTGATTCAGAGCGCAGAAGGCTTCAGGCAGTATTTAAAACCAAAGGCAGATTTCCCCCAAAAACTAACAAAATAATAAAATTAACATTTTGATTTTTAGGAGCAAAAATATAACTAAGCAGATGCTAAAAACTTGCAAGTCAAATTTAGGTATAAGATCGGTAAGATGACTGTATATACAATTACAGTAGCCTTATGTACAAAGCTCTAGTGGATGGAGAGATATGGAGCCTGAAAGTTACAAGTTCAAACCATTGTTACCATTTTGCTTGTCAGTGTAAAATATATTTATTGGACATGACATTAGAACACAAAAAAAATTGTAAGAATGCAAAACACTGCAGGAACATATGTGGAGTCTCTGAATTTGTTCTGAGAAATAATATTGCCTCCATCAGATCCTGCATACATGACCTCACACCTGACCATTATTTCCAGGCTAGAGAACGGCCTCTCTACACTAACTTGGTTTGGGGGCAAAGCGGTGACCACAGGGGCAACATCTCTAACAATGTCAGGGTATAAAGGAATTGCCTCAGCCACAGTCAGTTTTAATGAATGGTTGAACTCTTCTACTTCTTTGAAAACAGGTGAAAAATTTTGCTGAAATCTGTTTGCCCTGGGAGCAGAATCTTTTCCCCTGGGGCAGCGCTTTGCCTGCTCCATGTCATCAATTACACTCCTCATGTGATGAGGTTGAAGATATGGGAGCAGTAGCATCGGCTGGACCCAATTCCTCTTGCTCTTTGCACTGCATCGAAGTAACTGGACCAACTTATTATATATTTTGGGAGTCTGTCCATTTTTTGACGACTCTGACTCCTGCAAGATAGCCTCCGACTCCACAGCCCTGGGTGGAACTGCGCTTATTTCCCACCATTTTCATGGCCCAATGCTAAAAAAACACAAACTGTGAAACACCTGTGCGCCCAAACATCACAATGAGATGAGATCTATGAGGGTTTTTGAATCCAAAATGAGGTGACTTCTGGAAGGTTTCACCTGTTCTGGTACTTTGGGGGCTTTGTAAATACGGCATGGCATCCAACCAAAATCTATGTTCCCGAAGCCAAATAGTGCTCCCTCCCTTGTACGTCCAGCCATGCGTCCAAACAGTCATTTACACACACATATAGGGAGGGTATTGCTAAACTTAGAAAAAAATTGTGTAACAAATTTCGAGGTGCTTTTCTTTTCCAGGATTGCTAGCAAAAATTTAACTTTTTCAGCTCAAATTGCAGATTGTTTTTTTTTTTTTTTTACACCTCCTAAAGCTAAAAAAAAAATAAATTGTGAAACACCTGTAGGGGTGGGCTGGTCGATATATTCGCTATACCCCTGGATATATTCCTTAAGGGGTGTAGTTTCCAATACAGGGTCTTTTAGGGGTGTTAATTCGGGTCTCATTTTTACAATTTCATTTAGGTCCAGTAGGTGCTCTTCCTATTCTGAGACTTGTGGTTGAGCCAAATAGCACATTAAGGCAACATATGGGATTTCTCTAAAAACGGCAGAATTGGGGGAAATCGATGAGGAGTTGCATTTCCCTAGTCACATCTACCGTGTTTTAGAAAAAAAGTGAAATTCTGAAACTTCACCTCAACTTTGCTTTAATTCCTGTAAAATACAAAGTGGGTTAATAAGCATCTTAAATGCGGTTTTGACTACTTTAATGGGTGTAGTTTCTTAGATGGCGTATCTAACATAGGCCGTTCAAAACCACGTCAGAACTGGACTAGTCCCCCCCCTCCAAAAAAAAAAAAAGTTGCAGAATTTCTTGAAAAAATATATTCTAATGTCTAAAAATACAAAGATATTTAAAAAATTATGTCAACCTCCAGCAGAAATATGGCAGATGCTAGTTATAAACAGGGCTGTGTAGTCGGAGTCCTGGAGTGGGTGTCTATTTTGCAGGAGTCAGTCGTCATAAAAGGGACCGGCTCCGACTCCCAAAATATATAATAAGTTGGTCCACTTAGTTCGATGCAAAGAGCAAGAGGAATTTAGTCCTGCCAGTGCTACTGCTCCCATATCTTCAGCCTCATCACATGAGGAGTGTAATTGATGACATGGAGCAGGCAAAGCGCTGCCCCAGGGGAAAAGATTTCGCTCCTATGGCCAACAGATTTCAGCAAAATATTTCACCTGCTTTCAAAGAAGTAGAAGAGTTCAACCATTCATCAAAACTGACTGTGGTTGAGGCAATTCCTTTATACCCTGACATTGTTAGAGATGTTGCCCCTGTGGTCACCGCTTTATCCCAACCCAAGCTAGGGTCGCGAAGCCGTTCTCTAGCCTGGAAATGAGATCAGCGGTGAGGTCATGTATGCAGGATCTGATGGAGGCAGTACAATTTCTCAGAACAAATTCAGAGACTCCACTAATGTTCCTGCAGTGTTTTGCATATTTACAATTTTTTTGTGTTCTAAAGTCATATCCATTAAATATATTTTACACTGACAAACAAAATGGTAACAATGTTTTGAACTTGTGACTTTCAGGCTCCATATCTCTCCATCCACTACAGCTTTATACATGAGGCTACTGTAATTTTATATACAGTCATCTTACATATCTTATACATAAATTTGACCTGCAAATATTTAGCATCTGCTTAGTTCTGCAGATTCTTTCCTGTAACTGCATTGTTACTGTTTTGCTCCTAAAAATCAAAATGTTAATTTGTATTATGAGCCTTCTGGGCTCTGGATCAGATTCAAGCATATCTTAACCAAAATCTGATCCCAGGTCTCTTCTACACATTCTCAATGTTGGTGCAGACTGGACTTGGATACAAATACAGCTTTTTCTTCAACTCTACCCAAAAGTGTTCAAAAGATCAAAACATTGTTAACATTTTGCTTGTCAGTGTCTGTTCTACCTAAATAGCTTGATTATTGTATCATAAGGTGATAAACAGCCTGATGTTACCACTTTACTGCAGTAAAGTTATCACTTAAACATGCGCCATGTATAAGGGAGTCAGGAGTCTGAGGTTTGGGAAATTGAGGAGTCGGGGCTTTGGCTTGCCGACTCCACAGCCCTGGTTATAAACTATTTTGGGTGGAACGACTATTTTACATGCAGAATTTTTTTAACTTTGAAAATGACAAATTTTCCAAATTTTCATGATATTTTGATATTTTTCACAAATAAACAAATTCTAACTAACTTAAAGCACAATATATCACGAGAAAACAATCTCAATCACATGGATAGGTAAAAGTATCAAAAAGTTATCATCAAAGTGACATGTCGGATATCAAAAAATGGTGAGGCCAAAACTTGTTGCAGCGGTAATGTGTTGAAAGTATTACTACATGCCAACTATTCAAATGAACAGGTGATCACGTAGCACTATAAATGGTTAGGCCATGTCCATCACAGAAGAGCTGCCGTCCACTCTGAGAAAGGGGTTTAGGACATCCATGTGCTCCAACAGTTCATTCCAACTAAAACACTAAAGACATCTATGGAACAGAATATGCCATAAAAGTCTGATAGTAATGGGACTTAGAGGTAGGACCACATCCATTGGAAGAATGAGAGGCTTATAACCAGGGCTGTGGAGTCGGTAAGCCAAAGTCCCGACTCCTCAATTTCCCCTAACCCTGACTCTGACTCCCTCATACATATAAGATAACTTAATTTAAGCTTTTTATCATCCTTATGATACAATAATCAAGCTATTTAGGTAGAATATAAAATATATTTATTGGATACAACTTTAGAACACAAAACTTTATTAAATTGCAAATATGCAAAACGCTGCAGTAAGTGGGAAAAAAAAAAGTTTTCAACAACAACGTCCTGAATAACATTTGTGGAGTCTATGAATTTGTTCTGAGAAAAAGTATTGCCTCCATCAGATCCTCTATCATAGATGACCTCAAATCTGATCGAATTATTTTAAGGCTAGAGAAAAGCCTCTCTACACTAACTTGGAGTAGTTGCAAAGCGGTGACCACATGGGCAACATCTCTAAAAATGTCAGGGTATAAAGGAATGGCCTCACAATCTGTTTTGATGAACAGATGAACTCTTCTACTTCTTTGAGAGCAAGTGAAAAATTTTGCTGAAATACAGTCAGTCTGTTTGCTGTGGGAGTGGAATCTTTTTCCCTGCGGCAACGCTTTGCCTGCTCCATGTCATCCAAATACTTTTCAAAGTTAAACTCTTCATGTGATGAGGCTGAAGATATGGCAGCAGCACTGGCAAGACCCAATTCCTCTCCTACTTGGCAGTCCTGTAGCCCACTCATCCTAATTGCTACCTCAGTCGAGCTTCTTTTCCTTTAGTAATCTGTTGATCATCCAGCAATATACGATGACTTGGGTCCACATAAACAGCTGCCAAAAGAATTTTATTATCTAATAACAGTGTCTCTCTCCTTTTCATTGAAGCAGCAATGCCATCTGCGATTAAGCCTCCTCTTTGGGATAGGCTAAAAAGCAAGTTCTTCCACTCCTTTATGAAAGTTCCAGGAGTTAAATCCTCAGCTTGTAATTTTTTAGTCACTGTGAATGGGTGTTGAAGCAGTTCTTTTAATTCAGCCACCTGTGTCCATTGACCTTCACTTAATGTCACCTGAGGGTTGGCCATGTCCACAAGAAAGGGTTTCAGCTCAACTAATCGTTCAATCATCAAATAAGTACTGCCCCACCGAGTGGCTTGATCTACAATTGCCCCTTTCCCAGCACGTCTCTTCAAGATAGAATCAATTTTAGGGGTTCGGGCATATTTATAAAATATTTTGGGAGTCGGTCTATTTTATTCCGACTCCACCAAAATGGGCTCCGACTCCACTACTCCAACTCCACAGCCCTGCTTATAACCCTAGTTTTACAAACCAACAACTGCCTAAAAAGATGCTGTAATAGTGCAACTTAGGTTAGTCTAAGATATAGGATGCCTTGAATAGTCTGACTGAAATGCATAGATTTAAGTATACACTCTGCCATGGAAACATTCTCTTCATTAGTTTTTAACTACACATCTTATCAAACATACACATATGAACAGTATTAGTAACCATAAGACATTGTGAACACTCACCGATTAACTACTTCCATTGAATGCAGGGACATATCCATGTTGACCAAAACAGAAAAATATTCTGTAATTTGACTTGATTGCATTAATTTTAATAACATTTCAATGGCAACCAAGGGATTATTTTCCACCAGATCTGGAAGCTTAGCTGGGGTAAGGCCAATATGATACACCAGTTTGGGGTCTTTCTCCAACTCGGCAAGTAGCTGTAAGGAGGAAAGAGAATATAAATGTTAGTACCAATTCCAGGTTATTTAGAAGCATTACAGCAAAACACCATTAAAGAAGGGCTTAACTTTTGATCTATACTTTTTCACTTCTATATCAATGTACTTCGATTTACTTATGGAAAACTCCAAGCTTAAAGGGAATATTTAAACCACAAAACATTACTTATTGTTTAAACTCATGCTTTAATGTTAAACACATTTTTTCATATCAATATTTTTTTTTAAAAATCCTGATATCCTGCAGTTTTCACTTTGACTACTATGCCTAATAGGTTGACACTTCCTGCTCTGTACAGAAAACTTCATCAGTCTCCTTATTATCAGCACAAGCAGGATTACATCGATAGGGGACATGTGTATAGTTAATACAGGATCCACCATTCACAATAGGAGGAGATCTGCGCAGCTCCCCCTCCCTGCCCACCAACAACTTTCTGGGTTACAGATCGTGCCTAGAATGATCTCCCATACAAGTCAATGGGTCTGCTCCTGTTCACAGGCTTCTATGTCTATGAAGCTGCTGTAAAGCATCTCTCTAAATACTGTTAAAAGCAGTTTAGGCAAGATGGCTGCTCCCATAATACAGAAATAAATCTACTATCAGAAATTTTAAATAGCCAATAAACAAATATGTATTAGTATCTCATTTTAAATTATATTATAAATGACTTTTTCTATTCTTTTTAATAGGAAATTTAGAAGTGAAGAATCAACTGAAAACCATTTATCAACTAGCAAAAATATTCTGGTTCGCTCAGAAAATTTTGAAACAAACTAATGACAACTGGCCTTGACAAAAGATGGTGCCCTTAAGATTTTGTTGCACAACCTTTAGAGGCAATCACTGCAAACAAACGATTTCTGTAGCTCTCAATGAGACTTCTACACCAGTCCACTGGTATTTTGTCTCACTTCTTGTGGGAAAACTGCTCCAGCTATCTCAGGTAGTCTGGAGAAGGCATCTTCACACCTATCAGCTACTTTCTCAGATGTTCAAATTTAGATCAGGGTTCATAGAAACCACTTCAGAATAGTCCAATGCTTTGCTCTTAGTCATTCGTGGATATTTTTAGCTGTCTTTTTTGGGTCATTATCCTGATGAAGACCCATGACTTGTGACCGAGACCAAATTTTCTGACGCAGAGCAGCACATTTCCCTCCAGAATGCCTTGATTTTATTCTACCCTGCATCGATTACAGCAAAGCAGGCCCAAGACATAACCAAGCCTCCTTCATGCTTCACATTAGGTAATGTTATTTTCTTTGTATGCTTCATTTCTTGCATCTGTGAACATATAGCTGCGATTTGCCAAAAAGCTCCAATTTTGTCTCATCTGCCCTCAAAGACATTCTTCCAGAAGCTTTATGGGGCTTGTCACTATGGCAATGACAGGGGTTGTGATCTGACACTTGTGTACCTTGGAGTTCACCTTTAATCGCTTTGGAAGTTGTTCTGTGCTCCTTGGTTACCATTCGTATTATCCGTCTCTTCAATTAGTTATACATTTTCCTTCTGTGGCCACATTCAGGGAAGTTGGCTACAGTCTCATAGATCTTAAACTTCTGAATATGTCCAACTGCAGTAACAGGAACATCAAGTTGTTTGGAGATGGTCTTGGAGAGGTTTGTCTACAATTTGTTTTCTAATTTTCTGAGACAACTCTCTCCTTAGCTGCCTTTGGTCCATGTTTAGTATGGTACACACCATGATACACAACAGCACAGTGACTACTTTTCACCCTTTATATAGGCATACTGACTGATTACAAGTTTGAAGACACCAATAATGCTACTTACAGGACACATCTTAAACACGTCGCCATGATCAAATTATTTTCAATCTTTTCTAGGGGTACCATTATTTTTGTCCAGGCCAGATTAGTTTTTTTTTTTCAGTTGAATAACAATGTCTGATTTGTATTAGCTGATTTTCAGTAAATTTCAATGATTACTTTTGTCAGTTTTCAGTAATCATTGTAGGTTTTTCTTTACTTAATGGAAAGGTAACAACAATTTTGTCCATGTATGTATTTCTTGCTTCACTGCCGTAGGCGTCCCATGTACAAGAGACCGATATTACAGTCACATTTGCAGAAAGCAATGGTCTTGTTACACATCTTTAACAAGCTATACATGCCCTTCACAATAACAGGTCTTCAACTTCTAAGAATTGTTTTATCATAAATAAGCAGTGGATGTAAATTCACCTTTTTAACAAAACAGGTTTATGCCAAAACCATGTATTTAAGATACCGAAGTGTACTCTGCTTTATGTATTAACTGGTTGCAGAACAAGCAAGAAAATTAAGTCAGTGCCTCAGCTTCTATAATCACTGTCAATTGTCTGTTATTTCTTGGGAAAGGTGAATGTGGTTGTCCAATTTCCCAGTGAAATGTAGCATTACATGAAGTTTATGAAAATGAACAGGTAACCAGGCAAAACATTGCTGGGTAAAGTGTCACAACGAGAGTAGATCTGTGTTGTAGCTCATCACCTGTCTGACAGACGAGAGAGATCCCTCTGCTCTAATACATTTATATGCCCCAACTGAGCTCATAGAACGTAGTTGTTCATAAAAGACGACCCCTGTAGCACTGCAATGTCATTGCTTAAAACATGCTGAATAAACAGGATGCAGCTTTACGTAGAACACAACATTAATACCTGTGTCTGCTGAGCAGAGGACAATGGGCTTTTAAATGCTTTGGCCATTATACGTTTGATTTCAACTCCAGTGCTGTTCTTTACACACATTGATTTATCCCATTTGACTGCATGATCGGGTTCAATTGGATTCAACCAAGCAAGTTCATCTTCACAAATATGCAGAGGCGGAGGGGGGCGAATAAATTCCGGACGAAAATGACCTGGAACGAGCAAGTGTCATAACCACAAAAAGGTTATTTATTTCTGTGATGATGCAGTGGTCATTTCTCTTCTAGTACAGTAAGTTGGTGTATGCACAGCTGCATTGACCTCATTGCATATATAAGGCAAGTGCTCTGTAATCTACAGACTGCACTTGCCTTTCCGCACATCTCACCTGGTCTGGCAGGGGTTGTAAGGTGGCCCCATGTACAATGGCAGTCACAAGTGGAAGAACACCCCAATGTTCTAGCACATGGAGGAGCAAGAGTAAAAGGAACAATAGAAATTCTAGAAATTCTCAGATATACACAACATGCCACAGATAGGGGAATGGGTGTGTGTATGTATGTGTGTATATAATATATATATATATATATATATATTATATATATATATATATATATATATATATATATATATATATATATATAATATAAATACACACATATAACATAACATACACATACATACACACTTGAACCCAGAAGTTATAAAAGAACACATATGCATGTTTTTCTCACTATTTGACATGACATGAAATCAGAATAAAACTTCCCATTTTAGGTCAGTTACGATTACCACAATTATTTATATTTGCCAAATGCGAGAATAATGAGAGAGAGAATTTTAAGTCATTTTTATGACTTTCTGCAAAGTCAAATGTTTACATACACTAGGATTACTATGCCTTTAAACAATTTCGGACAAACCATATAATGATGTCATGTCTTTGGAAGCTTCTGATTTATTGGCAACATCTGAGTCATCCTTGGGTTCAATTTCCAGATACCTGAAGGTGCCTCGTTTATCTGTACAAACAATTATATGCAACTACAAACAAGATGTGAATGTCCAGCCATCATACTGCACAGGAAGGAGACGGGTTCTAGGTCTCACAAATGAACGTGCTTTGGTCTGACGTGAATATCAACAGAAGAACAAAAGCAAAAAACCTTGTGAAGATGATGGTGGAGGCTAGTAAAATTGTGTCATTATCCACAGTGAAACGAGTACTGTATGGGCTGAAAGGCCACTCTGCCAGGGAGAAGTTATTACTCCAAAAGAAACATATAAAAGCCAGATTAATGTTTGCAAATGCACACAGGAACAAAGACCTACATTTTTAGAGACATGTCCTGTGGTCTGCAAAACTAAAATGAAACTGTTTGGCCATAATTCCGTTTGGAGGAAAGAGGGAGAAGCCTGAGAACACCATCCCAACTGTGAAACAAGGGGATGGCAGCATCATGTTGTAGGGTTGTTTTGCTGCAGGAGGGACTGGTGCATTTCACAAAATAGATGGCAACATTAGGAAAGAAGATTATGTGAGAATACTGAGAAACATCTCAAGACATCAGACAGGAAGTTAAAGCATGGGTGGAAATAGGTCTCCCAAATGGACAATGAACCGAAGCATGCTGTACTGCCAAACTGGTTACAAAGTGGCTTAAGGATAACCAAGTCAATGATTTGGAGTGGCCAAATTCCTACCAGCTATCGTGAGAAGCTTGTGGAAAGATATCCAAAACGTTTGTCCCAAGCCATACAGTTTAAGGGCAATGCTACCAAATACTAACGGAATGTATGTAAACTTTTGACTTTGCAGAAAATAATAAACAATTTTGATAATCCTAATTGACCTAAAACGGGTAAGGTTTATTCCGATTTCATGTCAGATAGTGAGAAAAGCATGCATGTGTGTCTTTTTATATAGTGTATGTTAACTTTTGGTAAAAAAAACACAAACACCACCACACCTTACACAACATTTGTTATTCCTTTTCCACTTGCTCCACCATATGCTGGCCTATATAATGCTGTAGCCCATTGAGAATACATACTAGGCCGCATTTATGAAAACTGTCTAAGACTGTCCATGTTTCCCATAGTAGCCAATCAGAGCTCACCTTATATTTCTTATAGTGTTCTGGAGAAATGAAATCTGACCTCTGATTGGTTGCAATTGGCAACCAGAACAGTCTTCATAAATGAGGCCCACTGTATCTTCGGTTCCCAAGTGCCCTAAATTGTGCTTTCTAAGCTTGTAATAGTGATGACCAACAGCAACAAGTGATATTGTGCAGCTTTAAATAATTTTAGTTGTTTAGATATTTGTCACATTGTAAAAATTAAACCAAAGTAAAAAGTGTAACAGACTGTGCCATGAGGGAGCTGCTGAAGTAGCTGAGCCCCAAGATTAAATACTTTTCTTCAGGCCAGTTTATTCCTTTCCTATGAACGTTTACCTTAACAAAATTGAAATGGCATTTCTTTTAAATGATACATACTTTCTATGGGTGGCTTTGGGCCACTAACTAAAGCTTCAGTAATTTGGGATGCGACTGAACTATCAAATCCAGAATTGGAGGAATCAGGATCAGGATCACTTAGGATGCTTGGGAAACTGGCTTTGCTCTGTGTCGGGAGCTCAGATTGTCGCTCTGAAAAGAAAAAAAATAATGACATTAATATATGTAATATGGGACTTAAAGAGAACCTGTCACCTCCAGGGAAACCTCATGAAATAACAGGAGACTAAAATACAAACACTTCCTTAAATATGCTTCATTAGGAAAATCAAAACATTTCACCTGTAATTCTGTTTTTAAAAAAGTGATGGCCCTTTAAAGGGGTTGTCTCACTACAAGGATTGTTTTTTATATTAAAGATCTTGCAAAAAACAAGTCACTTTGCAATATATGTCCATTAACAGTTTCCTACCTATTCCAAGATATCGACACTTGTATGAGCTGCACCAGCACCTCAGGTTGCTATAGCTACAGACCTGTTTGATCTATCCTGATAGGCTGCCAGCACTGGTTGCTATACCTACAGACCTGTGGCTTCTACTGCAACCTAGTGGAAGCCAGCAAACACACCCCTGAATTCAAAGTGAAACCAAGAAAACAGGACTGAAGTAAGATGAATCAATGTAGTGAGACAACCCCTTTAAGACAGCTCTGAAGTCGGGCCAAGTCGGCACCTGACAGCTTGATGGATGACAGTTGATACAATCTCCTGCCTCTGAGCTGGAAGAGTCCACTGTGCAGGGGGGTGCCTGTAAGTCTACATCATATGCACACTGATTCTCTCTGGGCTGCTATGTCTGTAATGGATATAACATTAGCAGCAGTGTAATGTAGATGCCTATAAACCCCGTCACACTATATCCTCAGTGTGCTGTGCCTGTTGTACTGTATGTAGTGAGAGAATCAGATTATCCTACACAAGCGGCTATGTCCTCCGCATCCCCTGCACAGGTGGTATAGCTCAACAGAAAGAATCCCTGCTATATACAGAGCTCTACTAAGAAAGTGAAACTAAAAACTGTCCCCTGTAATAATGACATAAGCCCCTTGCATTGCTAATGACATGTATTGGAAAAAAGTCTTATAATTTAATTTACTATTATATTTTGTGTGTTTGTTTGGAGGTGATAGGTACTCTTTAACCCTAATTAGAAAATTTAAAGGAACATTTTTTTTTAG
The DNA here is from genome assembly GCA_025379985.1 of Phyllomedusa bahiana. NCBI lineage: Eukaryota > Metazoa > Chordata > Amphibia > Anura > Hylidae > Phyllomedusa > Phyllomedusa bahiana. The sequence goes on from JAODAL010005287.1 coordinate 30,834, forward strand.
CAGGCAAGTAGTAGTATACAACTGGTTCTTCTCTCCTATTAATCTTGTACTTAATCTTTACACAGACCTGTGTAGGAAGGGGCGATAACTAATATAGCCTACTCTTTCCAGCAAGGGAACTGGCCTCAGTCAGTGACCAATGAACATGATGGCAATGTCATTGACAGGTGGTGATGGTGGCAATGGAACAAAGCAGGCTTCACATGAAAGGTGTTTTTTTTTTTTTTTTATAAATAATGGACAACCACTTTAAGAGACATATTAGGGGCCGTTTACACAGCACAGGACAAATAGCGACCAGTATTTGAACGGTTTTCGTGCCGTGCACACGGCCGCGATTAGCAGAGAAAAGCCCCCCCTTCACATAGAAAACCGGACGGAAGAATGAACATATTCTATGTTTTTCGGGCCGCCGGCACCATGCAGTGGAGACTGCTGCGTGGGTTTCCATAGAGGCCCGTGTTAAAAGTTTTCACCTGGTTTGCAAAACCGATCTGAAAAACCAGGTCAAAACCCGCGCCATGGGGACAAGGCCTTACAGTAGCTTCTAGGGAAGACAACTCAGGTATGGGGTCTTCATTCAGTATTCTGCAGATATAGTTTCACTGTGTGCATGAGCTCCAAATCTTAGAAGTCTGAGGGCACACAGGATCTAAAATCACTGACACATTACTGCCTCCATTCCAAATCAGTAGTGATCTGTATATGGATGGTAAGCTGTAAACATCAGATGTCTACAAGGTCGCACTTAGGATATGTTCACACTGCGTATAGCGGTGCGTACTGTGTGCGCCGCTCTACGCCTGCAACATGCTTGTTGCTTCAGAAGAAGTACGGGCTGGCCAGGGCATACTTCTGAAGCGCTCCCACTAACATTCACTTTCCCTAGCATGTAAAAACTGGGAAGAAGGGACGTCACTTCTTTATCCCTTTGCGTATCGCATGCCAGTGAAAACGTTGGGAAATCTTAGCTCTCAACGAGAGACATGAATCACTGTATTTGCGGGGCATAATTTGGGTGTACTGCAGCGCAATTATGCCGCGCAACACGCCTCGCCAATACGTTGTATGAACATATTCTAAGGCCTCGTTCACACGGCTTATTTGGCCGCGGATTGGAGCCGTACTGCGCGCCGTATTTGCGCTGCAGTACGGCTCCAATCCGTCCCTGTCATTACGGTAATCCACAGTTCTCATAGAGAACTATGGATTCCGTCGCACATTATTTACGGCCCGTACGCGCCGTGAATAATGCAATGTCTATGGGGTCGGCGAGCAGCTCCCCCGCCCCTTATTCAAGCCGTAACTGCGGGCGAAATCCAGCCCGCAATTACGGCTTGAATAAGCCATGTGAACGCGGCCTAAGCCAACAGAAAAGCTAAAGGGTTCAGAACCACACTTATAGATATTACTCAGTTGTTTCTCCATACGAGGCTGAATTTTATTTAATGGTTCAGTACTAAAGCATAAACACGTATACCTATATTAGCTCTCATGTAGAGCCACTCTGGACGCGGTCAGTCAACGGTGGCTCCTAGGTGTGTCTGGCTAATGCAACCTCCTGCAGCACAGAAACCAATCCCTCCTTCCTGTCCCGGTAGCCCAGTGACAAATCTTATTCCGAGGCCCACATTGCAGGCCAAGCATCCAAGTCTGATAGGTCTCTAGGATGCGCTTTTAATTAAAGTCATTAGACCCTTTTACCTATTTCAGGCTTATGACAAATGACAGAAATATTTAGTGCAGTATCTCTGGGACCACATATGCAGTATTTTCCACCACTAATAACTCGAATAAAGTAATGTACATGCAAAGAACTGGCCTCAATAGACAACTATTCTTGCAGCTCTCCCCTAATCCTGGAAAGAGGTAGGCCCTTGATGGTGGAAAGATGGCTAGACATGCGGCATTATTACCCACTAAAATTAACAGTCACACATTTTTGCTTCAATGGAGAACAGCACATATGCAACAACCCATCTGAAAAGGGATGAGAACCCCCTCCATTCCTGTTATTGGTGGATATTCCAGTGGTCCGTCTTAAAATAAGAAAATAAAAATAGGAAGCAGTTGCCTGAAAAAAAATAAATAAATTATATATATATATATATATATATATATATATATATATATATATTATAATATATATAATATATATATATATATATATATATAAATATAATATATATACACATATGTATATATTACACACACGTCTTTGAACTCCTCCCCATTCCAGAACTGACTTGGAGCACTGTCCTCTGGTCCCGGTTTACTTACTATTCTGCCACTGCCGCATTACTGTTGTAGCCAGTAGCTTCAAATGTCACGTAGCTTTCTATTGAAATTACTGCTCGGGAAGTAAGCACCTGCAGTAGTCACATGCAGACCATGGAAGAGGAAGCATGTAGAGACTGGTGCACCTCCATAGCTGGAGTGCAAAGGTGGGCATGTAAATGTGGTGTGTGCAAGGGAATGTTCACACGGCTTAATTGCCGGGCATACAGTATGCCCCACAATGACGGCGGGTGTTCGGGAGCTCGTACTCCCGCGGCGCGGTGGGGCCGGCAGCCTGTCGGCCGATAGACTGCCATTACTCGCAGCGCATAAGCGCCGTGAATAAATGACATGTCAATTACTTCCCCGTGCCTACAATATGATCGTATTGTACGAGCGGTGAGAGGAGGCGTAATCCATAGTTCTCTATGAGAAGTGTGGATTACCGTAATGATTGAGGCACATTTCGCTCGTATTAGAGCGCAGTACGCTCGCAATACGCGGCGAAATTCGTCCCAAAATAAGCCGTGTGAACATACCCTAATATATATTTTATTTGATTAAAGGGGATTTTACCACAAAGCAAAAATCCACAGTGGACACCGGCTCATAACTCGCTACAAGCCAGCCTTAGAGAACAGGGAGACGGCCATGCTTGCACAGCTCTCCCCCACTCATGTTTAGGAGAGTTCTGAATACAGCCAAACACACTCACTCGGCTAGGTTTCGAAACCGCCATAGAAAAGAACAGGGAGAACTCCAAAGATGTGCCCCTCTCCCTGTGCTTTCAGGAACTGCGGGTTTATATACATTTACTGGTTAATTTAGCTGAAAAAGTAGAACCAACCATCAATATATAATTACATCATATGGTCTACTGATTTGAGACCTGAGAACTCCTATCACCTGCAAGTGCTAGCTGAAGTCCACTGATGTCGACAGGTTGGGCCAAACTGGTCACATCCATAACAGCGATTTGTCTAGGAGTCTTTTTAAATAGTTCCCTGGGCGGTGCAAGCATCAACTGTGAGAGGAAGAATTTTTCAGGTGCAGTGATTGGTGGCAAAAATCCTAGAAAATGAAGACATTTTCAGAATTAAAATCAATTCATAAATCATGTTCCTATCATAGAAGCATAGTACTTGCTCAGATGAACAGTTTAAAGGGGTTTTGCCATGAAGTAAAATTGACGTGGGAAGTTTGTAAATTAAATAATAAACATTTTCACCATTCATTATTATTAAAAATTCTGCACGTTTTTTGTTTTAGCTGCTCCTTTAGTGATCCATTGTTTACAGCTCATCTTCAGGAGATACGACCAGGGCTGAGAGCTCCTCACTCCTGGTCGCACATGCTCAGACATTACTTCTCCTCTCAGGCAGCTACTGAGTGTTCAAACCCCGGGTGCTGTCACTCTACTCCTGTCCTCTGTACTCCTTAGTAATTAGTCAAACAGTGCAAATAAATTTAAAAAAGAAACCTCAATCAGGTATGTGCATTGATAATGAGAAATAAAATCCACAGGTTTGGTTCCTGCAGGGATTTGAACCGAGGACCCTTGTACTTGGGAGGCAAAAGTTTTACCTCTGAGCTACATTGTAACTTCTCACAGCTCTTTACATAAACAGCCCTTTCTTTGACTACAGAGAGGAAAGGCCTGGTGATGTCATCCTGCAGGGTCACATGATATGCAATTCAAACAAATCACATACGTTCCCTTCTGAGCACACAGAGCTGAAGAGCTGGAGGCAGAAGGTATGAAATGAGATCATGGCAATACCCCTTTAATCATCCCACAAACCCTTTTACTAACCAAAATGTAAATGACAGAATACACAAACACAACGGTATAAATCAGAGCTATGCGGCACAGAAAGCATCTGCACGCAGCAAATACAGCAAACATAGGCCAAAACAGACTAGGTTTCATCTATTGTCCTCCATGTCTCCGCCACAGTATGTGCTAGGATATATATATTTTTTTTTGGGTACAGTGAATGGAGATGAAAAGTAGTAGTAGAAACAAAATCTAACAAGTCCATGTGGAATCTCCATTGCCTATCAGAGGAGGAAGAGGTCACCACCTCCTAACAAGCAATGACAATAAGGATTATGAGAAAGCCTGATCCCCTTCAGGGATCCACTAAATGGCCCAGGATGTGGTGAAAGATGGCTTCAACGGTGCGCGTGCATACACCATTGAAAACACATGAAATCGGATACAGTATGAGGGAGCAAGACATTATGCGTTAGATTTTTGGTAAGGTTCTTTGAGAAAGAACCAGGGCTGTGGAGTCAGCAAGCTAAAGCCCCGACTCCTGACTCCCTCATACTCGGCACATGTTTAAGTGATAACTTTACGGTAGTAAAATGGTAACATCAGGCTGTTTATCACCTTATGATACAATAATCAAGCTATTTAGGTAGAACAGACACTGACAACAAAGTTTTGATCTTTTGAACACTTGTGGGTAGAGTTGAAGAAAAAGCTGTATTTGTATCCAAGTCCAGTCTGCACCAACATTGGGAATGTGTAGAATAGACCTGGGATCAGATTTTGGTCAAGATATGCTTGAATGTGATCCAGAGCCCAGAAGGATTCAGGCAGTGCTGAAAACCAAAGGTGGATTTCCCAAATACTAACAAAATAATAGAAATTAACATTTTGATTTTTAGTAGCAAAACAGTAACGATGCAGTTACAGGAAAGAATCTGCAGAACTAAGCAGATGCTAAATACTTGCAAGTCAAATTTATGTATAAGATCAGTAAGATGACTGTATATAAAATTACAGTAGCCTCATTAGCAAAGCTGTAGTGGATGGTGAGATATGGAGCCTGAAAGTTACAAGTTCAAACCATTGTTACCCTTTTTCTTGTCAGTGTAAAATATATTTATTGGACATGACTTTAGAACACAAAAATAAATATGTAAAATATGCAAAACACTGCAGGAACATTTGTGGAGTCTCTGAATTTGTTCTGAGAAATAGTATTTCCTTCATCAGATCCTGCATACATGACCTCACATCTGATCTCATTATTTCCAGGCTAGAGAACGGCCTCTCTACACTAACTTGGTTTGGGGGCAAAGCGGTGACCAGAGGCAGGCAACATCTCTAACAATGTCAGGGTATAAAGGAATTGCCTCAGCCACAGTCAGTTTTGATAAATAGTTGAACTCTTCTACTTCTTTGAAAGCAGGTGAAAAATGTTGCTGAAATTTGTTTGCCATGGGAGCAGAATGTTTCCCTGGGGCAGCGCTTTACCTGCTCCATGTCATCAATTACACTCCTCATGTGATGAGGCTGAAGATATGGGAGCAGTAGCACTGGCAGGACCCAATTCCTCTTGCTCTTTGCACTGCATCCAACTAACTGGACCAACTTATTATACTCCGACTCCTGCAAAATAGGCACCGACTCCAACTCCACAGCCCTCGAGAGAACTGAGAACCACCACCGAAACAGTGCTGGTCTTATCTGGCACCAGGATGGTGGTAGCCGATCCTTTAAGCCACATACATTGTGAGATGAGGCCCCAGAGCTTAGACTTTATTTTCCAAAACATATACTGTATGCTCAATCATATTGAATCCTAGGGAATTCGAAGACCAAGTCAACATCTCAAACTCTGTCAAGTTATTTCCATTATTTATGATCAATTTTTGCTTGTGGAAGGGCACACTGTTCTGCTTAACCCCTTAACGACCTTAGACGTATGCATACGTCCTGAGGATCGCGCAAACTCTAAAGCAGAGTTTGCGCGATCGGCGCGGTATGTCAGCTGTATATTACAGCTGACATCCCGCAGCGTCTGCCCCAACCTGAGATCACTCGGGGGTGGGTGGGTTAACCCCTTCATTATCGCGTCCGATAGGTCGCAATAATTAAGAGAGATGCAGGAGGAGCGATCTCCTCCTGCGTCTCTGTCGGCGGCAGCAACTGCAAGGTGCCATCTGACAGACAGCACGGAGGGCATAGAATTCCTTCCCGGTTGTCAGTGATGTCACGATGCTCGACCGTGCCCTGTGGCATTTTGAATGACAGTTGCCATAGGAACCAGTACATAGCAACAATGTATATTGCAAATTTTCTTGAAATTGTGAGAAATTACTACTAAATTTCTAAGCCCTTTACTGTCGTAAAAAAACAAACAAAAAAAACACCATTTAAAAATTGATGCCAACCTACAGTAGACATATGTTAGATGCTAGTTATAAACTATTTTGTGGTGAATAATTATCTGTCTTGCACGCAGAAATTTTGGAAATTTCAAAATGACAAATTTTTCTAAATCTTCATGAAATTTATATTTTTCACAAACAAGAAAGGACTGTATGGATCAAAATTTCTTACTAACTTAAAGCACAATGTGTCACGTGAAAACAGTCTCAGAATCACATGAATAGGTGAAAGTGTGAAAAAGTTATTCTCACATAAAGTGACACATGTCAGATTTCAAAAATAGGGCTGTGTCAGGAAGGCCAAAACTGGCTGGGTCCTTAAGGGGTTAAAAAAAAAAAGTCACGGCCAATAAGGGACCATTACAAAACCTACATGGTCTGCAGCAATGTTTAGGTAGAGGAACATCTACATGTCCCAAGGTTTCCCAGCACCACACTGCCTCCACTGGCTTGCCTTCTTCCATCGTACATTCAGAATTCAGGGAGGCAATGGACATGCACCTTCCTGTCCACATGATGTAAAAAACTATGAGACTCATCTTGCCACCTCTCTCCACAGCGCCATGGTGGAGGTCTGATGCTTGCCTGCCATTGTAGGTGCTTTTTAGGAATGAACAGGGCTCAGCGTGAGCACTCTGATCAGTCTGTGGCTATACAGCCCCATATGCAGCAACATTTTCAGCGATGTGTGCTTATTATACCTATGGAAACATTCCACCTTATGTATGAAAACTAGCAGGAAGACTTTGTCGCCCACAGCAACCAATCAGAGCTCCTCTTTCATTTTTCCAGAGCACTATATGAAATGAAAGCGGAGCTGGGACTGGTTGCTATGGGCAACAAAGACAATCTTACTGCTAGTCAGCTTTCATACATAAGTCCCACCGTACTGGATTTAGTAGCTAAGTAACTGCTTCTTTGTGTATTTTGGTGGGGCAAGGAGCAAATTAGCTGTGAGAAGGCGATCTGTGCTTGCTGATTGTTCGAGATGTGGAACCTGGAGCTACTTAATCCCCCTTCTATGCATTTAAGATAGGACATCATACTACACCTGTGTTGGTGGAGCACGCTTGCTCTCCATAGGCACCCCAGCCTCTCCAGTCACTGGCCCTGGTGACAATCAGGTATTAATGTATTTACCCCATTTTACTTGTGCCGTTTTGGAGGAGTAGTTATTTCTGTATACATCTTTGCCTTACCCACTTAGAAGTCTGAAATAGCAGGGCGAAACGGAGTCTGGAATTTTTCAGATAGTATAATTTGTCTCTATTGCAGTTGTTTAGAGACTATATTCATAGCTGATTCTTCCTGTGACAGAATATATGGTCTCCCCAGTACTTTCAGGGATCTCTTTGTAGGGTGCAACAGATCAGTGCTGCGCGGCTGCCCTTCTCGGGGCGGGGACTCCACTAAGGTCCAGAATAGGGCAAGTGGAGTGAACACAGCCATTTCCCCCTGAACCTCATATTGATTTGATGTGCCTATCAGTTTTTGTGTTGTTCTTGGTTTGTTATGAATATTTGGGACATTTTAGTGATAAAATAAAAATGTTATGTTTTAGTAGGTGGCACTTTCTGAAGTCTCTGATAATTTTTCCATCCTGCATGAAACTAGGAGAAATTGGTAAATTCCACAAAAGAGCTACTATAATTAATCCAGACAGGAAAGCCTTTTCTCCCTATGCCTTGGACACCCATAACACTGTTGGTGGTTCATCAGTAGTCTGGACAACTGCATACCAGAAATGGTCTACCAGTACCTATATATAAAATAAAAAAAAATAAAAAAAAAACACTCATACTTGCCCATTTTTTCTGTTTACAAGACGAGGGCGACATGTATGAACGGGGCTGCGCCAGATATCTGGTGTCTTTTCAGCCCGTCATCAGGCGCTGTTCATGCATTTTTAAATAGCCTGTACGCCAGTATCAGGCACATTATAGAGCGCAAGCGGCACTTTGGGAAGGGGGGGGGGGAGCACTAGAACAGTAGCGAAGCTATAGATTTGTACCTTCACTACAGCATTTCTAGGTGCATTAACAGCTGGAACAGGTAGAGCTCATTCAAAGCGATTTATCTGAGCCAGAAATGTTGTACCAAGAGCTAAAATGCGCCTGATTTATGACCCACTGTAGAGCGGGATCATAAAATCAGGTCCATTCTAGACTAATATTATGCTCATGAAATTTGGTGTTTAAATGCCAAATTTCATACATGTCGTCCATGGTTTTTTTCAAAAACATTTATCCAATTTCGAGGCAGTATATTTCATGATTACAACTTGTTACCACTGCACAAAAAATACAAACGATTTAACCCCTTAACGAGCAAGCATTTTTTCTTTCTTTCTATCTATCGTGTCACGAGAGCCACAACTTTTTTCAGAATGAGATTTATTTTTTTAATGCCACAGTTTTGGGTTACATATAACTTATCGATTAACTTTTATTAACTCATTCATTGAGGACTGGGGGGAGGACCCAGTAATTCTACCACTGTTTTTTGTAATGTAAATTCCACCATATTTCCACTTTTGCCCAACAAAAATACTTTCTAATAAAAAAATGTAGTTTGTGTGTCTCCATATTATAAGACTTAACATTTTTATCTCTATGGGGGGACTTTGATATACGATTCTAAGACTGTAATATCTATTTTATTTCTCTTCTCAGTACATGTTCTTTATTTTATTGAAAAATCAATAAAACAGTTAAAAAAAACAAGTTTTGTGTTCTAACATTTAAACCAACAAGCAAAATGGTAACAATGTTTTGAACTTGTGACTTTCAAGCTCCGTTGCTCACCATCCACTACAGCTTTGAATGTGAGACGCCCATCATTTTATAGACAATCTTACCTATCTTATACATAACTTTGACCTGCATTGTTATTGTTTTGCTCCTGGTGGTGGGACAATCTCTCTTCTTGTTACTACACATTACAACCTGTTCTCACATTCCCTAATAGCGCAGTGTGTTATTAGGCTGATTCCCAAGTGAAAGGTCCCTGGTTCTATCTATATACAGTACAGACCAAAAGTTTGGACACACCTTCTCATTCCAACAGTTTTCTGTATTTTCATGACTATAAAAATTGTAGATTCACACTGAAGGCATCAAAACTATGAATTAACACACGTGGAGTTATATACTTAACAAAAAAGTGTGAAACAACTGAAAATATGTCTTCTATTCTAGGTTCTTCAAAGTAGCCACCTTTTGCTTTGATTACTGCTTTGCACACTCTTGGCATTCTCTTGATGAGCTTCAAGCGGTAGTCACCTGAAATGGTCTTCATGTCACAGGTGTGCCCTGTCAGGTTTAATAAGTGCGATTTCTTGCCTTATAAATGGGGTTGGGACCATCAGTTGTGTTGTTCAGAAGTCAGGTGGATGCACAGCTGATAGTCCTACCGAATGGACTGTTAGAATTTCATCATTACTTCAACCCCTTACCGACATTTGACATACCCATACGTCAATGTCGGGTAGGGGTTCCCGCAAATTGATGTATGGGTACGTCATGGCGATCTTGCGTGCTCACAAGCGGAGCGCGCAAGATCGCGGCATATTACCGCATCTCCTGCTGCCCGCGATCCCGGCGCAGTAACGCCAGCATCCGGGTTGTCTGGTGACGTCACGATGCCCACAATGCATTGTGGGCAGCGTGATTGACAGTTGCCATGGAAACCAGCACACAGCTCTAAATCAGTGTGCTGATCTCCTATTGTATGAACGATCTGACGATCGTTCATGCAATTCCCCTCTTGGGAAAAGTTAAATAAGTAGGTTAAAAAAAAAAAAAAAGTGTAAAAAAGTAAAACAAACAATAAAATAAAAAACATGTAACACGCCTTTTCACCATTACAAAAACGGCAATCGCCCAAAAAAGATCAAAAATAAATAAATTCCTCATATTTGGTATCGCCGCATGCGTAACGGCCCACCCTATAAATCTCTCATGTTAATTAACCCGTACGGTGAACGCCGTAAAAAAAATAAATAAATAACAGAATTGCGATTTTTGTTCATCCCGCAGCACATAAAATGGAGTAAAAAGTCATCAAAAACTCATAACATCAAAGTGATGCCAATTAAAACGTCAGTTCATCCCGCAATATAAAAAAAAAAAAAAGTCCTTACACAGCTCTGTATACGGAAAAAATTAAAAAGTTCTGCCTATTAGAAGATAGCGATGCATAAATACTGTTTTACACAAAAAATAAATAAATAAATATATAAATTGGGTATCAACGTAATCGTCTCAACCCACAGAGTAGTACTAACTGGTCACGGATACTGCCAGGTGAATGCTATTAAAAATAAAAAATACACTGCTAGGTTTGCAGTATTTTCTTCACCTGCCTTCCAAAAAAACGGATTTAAAAAGCGATCATAAAGTCTTGTCCCCAAAAATTTATACCAATAAAAATGTCAAAATATCCGCAAAAAAAAAAAAGTCCCTATAAGGCTCCATAAACAGAAAAATAAAAGTTATGGCTCTCAGACTGCGGTGATGCAAAAACGTGTTCCTTTTCAAATAAAAGTGTTTTTATTGTATAAAAGCAGTAAAACATTTAAAAAAAATATGCAAATGTGGTATTGCTGTAATCGTATCATCCCACTGAGTAAAACTAACATGTCATTTATACCGCACAGTGACCGCTGTAAAAAATAACAAACACTACCAGGATTGCTGTATTTTGTACAAAATGCCTCACAAAAACCTTAATAAAAAGCGATCAAAGCATCATATGCCCCCCGTAATGGTACAAATAAAAACATCACTCATCTCGTAAAAAACAAGCCTACAATCAGCTCCATATGCAAAAAATTAAGAAAGCTATGGCTGTCAGAATAGAACATAAAAACGCAACTTTTTATAAACTCGCTTCTTTTCTGTAAAACAGGGCTGTGGAGTCGGTAAGCCAAAGCTCCGACTCCAACACCGACTCCTCAATTTTCCTAACACCGTATCCAACTCCCGACTCTGACTCCCTCATAAACGGCGCATGTTTAAGTGATAACTTTACTGTAGTAAAATGGTCCCATCAGGCTGTTTGTTACCTTATGATACAATAATCATGTTATTTAGGCAGAACAGACACTGACAAGCAAAATGGTAACAATGTTTTGAACCTGTGACTTTCAGGCCCCATATCTCACCATTTGCTACAATTTTGAACACGAGACTCCCATCATTTTATAGACAATCTTACCTATCTTATACATCCATTATTTAGTATTTAGCATCTGCTTAGTTCTGCAGATTCTTGTCTTATAACTGCACTGTTACTGTTTTGCTCCTAAAAAAAAATCTAAATTTGGCTTTCAGCTCTGCCTGAATCCTTCTGGGCTCTGGATCAGATTCAAGACGGTCTTGACCAGAATCTGATCCCAGGTCTCTTCTACACGTTCCCAATGTTGGTGCAGACTGGACTTGGATGTGAATACAGCAATTTCTTCAACTCTACCCACAAGTGTTGGATTGGGTTGAGGTCTGGGGACTATGGAGGCCAATGCCGGAACTCTACTTCATTGTCATTAAACCCTTCCTTCTCCAACCTTGACGTCTGCTTCAGGTCGTTGTCCTGCTGGACACTCGTCCTCTTCATACCCATAGTACTGGAGTGTATGAAGTAACTCATCTTGTAGGACCCTCACATAGAGGTCACCATTGATCCTGGTCCAGAATCCAACATCTTTGGCTGTGACCCCTCCCCATATCCTCAGGCTTCTTACCCCGAACATGACAGTTCTTCCAGCTTCTCGATCCATTACCCCCTTTTCCCTTGATTCTTCCAAACCCATGTTCCCCCAGCAGAGCCCGGTCTATTGACTTTCATCTCATTGCTCCAAATCACCTGTTTCCAAACGTAAATTTTTCATACTTTTTTACAAACTCTTTGCCGACGCTTCTTATGACGAGATGGAAGTCACGGCTTCTTCACCTTTTTTCGGGCCATCATTCCAGACCTGTGTAATGTGTGTTGCCTGGGGCTTGCATGGACGTCTGTTATCTCACTCTTATGAAGCCTACGAGCCGCCTCCGCTGCTGTGACTATTGCGTTAGAACTGATAGACCTTGTGATGAGCCGACTTGTTTTGCCTGGACGTCACCTCTTGGCTTTGGAATGGATGGATGGATTTCATTTCATGTCTACCCCTCACCTCCTGTCTCTTTCCCCCTCCTTGTAGATGGTAAGCCCTCGCGGGTAGGGTCTTCTCTCCCTCTGTCGTGCCAATTGTCATTATCCCTTATCACTGTACTCGTTTGATTTATGTTATGTATGTAACCCCCTCAAATGTACAGCGCCCTGGAATCAATGGCGCTTTAAAATAAATAATAATAATAAAATAATAATTTCATATTCCTCTAGCTTTCAGGGCCTCACATGATGCAGTTCGGCAATTTTCTTGAGACACTATCAATGAGCTGGGTGATGCAGTTTCTCTTTTCTTGGGAAATGTTCATGGCTGCTCGAACCAGTGACCTTTTGCTTGGGAATCAGCCTAATAACACACTGAGCTATTAGGGAAAGTGAGAACAGATCGTAATTTGTAGTAACAAGAAGAAAAAGAAGAAAAAGATTGTCCGACCACCAGGAGCAAAACGGTAACAATACAGTTACATGAGAAGAATCTGCTGAACTAAGTAGATGCTAAATAGTTGAAGGTAAAAGTTATGTATGAGAGCCAAGATGATTGTCTATAAAATGATGGGAGTCCCACATGGATGGTGACATATGGAGCCTGAAAGTCAAAAATTCAAACCATTGTTACCCTTTTGCTTGTCAGTGTAAAATATATTTATAGGATATAACTTTAGAACACAAAAACTTTAATAAATTGTAAACATGAAGTGAAAAATTTTGCTTAAATCTGGTCAATCTGTTTGCTATGGGAACGGAATCTTTTCCCCTGTGGCAGCGTTTTGCCTGCTTCGCGTCATCAATTACACTCCTCATGTGATGAGGCTGAAGATATGGGATCAGTAGCACTGGCCGGACCCAATTCCTCTTGCTCTTGTCTCTGCATTGAACTAACTGGACCAACTAATTATATATTTTGGGAGTCGGTCCATTTTTTACCGACTCCGACAAAATGGGCACCGACTCCACAGCCCTGCTGTAAAAGTAATAAAGCATAAAAAACGAAAAAAATTTTTATTCATTGTTTTTTATACCCCCCCCTAGAAAAAGTTTCTGTATTTACCCCGTTGGGAAATACTGAAAAAATAAAGCCCAAAAAAAAAAATGGGGGAAACTGCGTTTCCCCCCATTTCCATGGCCCAAAATGCAAAAAAAAAAAAAAAAATATGGAACACCTGTGGCCCAAAATGCACAATAACCTTAGAAGGTTGAGGGGCGTTGAATCTAAAATGGGGCATTTGGAAGGTTTCCCCCTGTTTAGTACTTTGGGGTTAGAGATGGACATCCCCCACCAATATCTGTCCCCCAAAACCCAAATAACACCCCTCCTTGGCCCCCCATGGCCAAACGAGTTTACACCTCATGTAGGTTTCCGAATTGGAAGAAATTGTGTAACAAATTTTGGGGCTTTTTTTCCGGGATTCCTTTAAAAAAATTAAACTTTTTTCAGTAAAAATTGCAGTGATTGGAAAAATATATAAATTTTTTTTTTTGAGCTGAACGTAAAAAAAATGGTCAATCCCCTGTGGAGTAGTATATCACTGCAACTCCTGGATTATTCCGTAAGGGGTGTAGTCCCCCAAAGGGGTCTTTTTAGGGGTATTTTTTAAATTTTTTGGAACCTTGGGGTGCCCGAAAACCTGAAAGGGGCCCCTAAATAAATGGTAATAAAAATGAGGCCCCAGGTCAGTAGGTGTCCCCCTTTTTGGGGGTTGGGGTTGACCCAAATATGCACTGGGGCCCACAATGGGATATCTTAAAAAACGGCGGGAATCGGGGGTTTCAATTTAAAGTTGCTTTCCCCTGATCACATTTCGGCCTGTTCCCTGACAAAAAAAAGTCCGTTTTTTCAGCTTTTTTTCGTTTTCAAAAAACGCGGGAAAATACGATGCAACTCTCCATGATTCTATTGTAAAACCCCCCTCTGTCTACATGAGTTTTTTCTGCTTTTTTTTTTTCATGGTGTATTTTGAAACATGCTCTAAAAACGCCAGAACAGGGCAGAAAATTTATTCGGAGTTAATGTAAAGCCCCGGAGTCTTTTGGCGCGTTTTTTTGGCGGTTTTGTCGTTTTTTGCCGCGATTTTTAAATGAAAACCTCCCAGGGGACCAATTCCCCCCTTTAGTGGGGGGGGGTAAAAAAAGGTTTTCTGATCAAATCTGCATACAAGTGTTGAGGTTCTTTTTTGTTTTTTGTAATCAAATGATCATGGTTTGGTCGTAACGATTTTTGCGAAAATTCATATTTTTTTGTAAAAATACGTTATTTACGATTTTGGCGTCGAATCTTTTTTTTTTTTTAAAAGTTTTGAGAAAAAACTCCTTTTCAAAAAATTTTTGGTGTAATAAAGTTATCTTGTATGATGATGAAAAAATTTTTTTAGGTTTTGGCGCCAAAACCCATTTTTTACTTTTTTGGATTTTAAAAATAATTTTTTTTTTTTAAGATTTTGGAGTAATAACGCTGTCTCCCATGCGCCAAAAATCGTTTTTTTTTACGGTTTTGGCGCAAGAATATTTTTTATGGCTTTTGGGGGCAAAAATCCGTTATCTTTAAGTTTTTTGGGCTAATAAAGTGATTAGTTTGACGCAAAAAAATACATTTTTTGGATTTCGGCGCCCGAATCCCTTTTTGACGGGTTGGGGGTTAGTTCAAAATCTTTAAAAAAATTTTTGGGGTAATAAATGATCTCGTTTACACTAAAAAATTTTTTTTTTTTAGGAATTTGGCGCAATAAAGCGTTTTTTGGGGGTTTGGGCTAAAAACCTTTTTTTACAGATTTTGATGTAAAACAGTTATCTTGCTGTTTTGGGAAAAATAAAGTGGGTTTTGGTGCAAAAATCTGGTGCAAATTTATAAAGCAGTAGCCGCAGCAGCACAAAAGGCAAAGTGTAAAAATGGCTACAGTGTTCTAAAGAAGTGAATTTTTAAAAATGTTAACTCCCCCTGTAGGGTGTAACTGTCCCAATGGCTTAATTTGTGAACATTAAAAAGAGAGCAAAGAGCTCCCAAAAAACGCGCCAAAAAAGGAGTTTTTTCAGTGCTTTTTACAGGCAGTGGACGAAAAATAGTTTCATGAAAGTTTTTAGTAATTGTTTTAGGTGTTTTTTGTCCTGCAGTATAGAATACCTTACTGTATTTTTTTGAATAATGGATAAAAAATTTAAAATTGCAAAAAAAAAAAAAAAAGTGAAAATTTTTAAATTTACGTCCTTTGCTTTAATTTTGTGAAAATCTAAAAGGGGGTTTAAATTCTTAAAAAGCTTTTTTAAATACTTTAAGGGGGGTAGTTTTTAGAGGGGTATAAATACAGGCCCCTCAAAGAGGGCTGTGGAGTGGCAAGCCAAAACCCCGACTCCGATCCTAAATTTTCCCAAAAAAACCCCCGATCCTCAAAAACGGCGCATGTTTAAGTGATAACTTTACGGTTTGTAAATGGTAAATCAGGGGTTTATCACCTTTTGTACAATAATCAAGTATTTAGGTAGAACGACACTGACAAGCAAAAGGGTAAAAAATGTTTTGATCTTTTGAACTTTGTGGGTGGAGTTGAAGAAAAAGCTGTATTTGTATCCAAGTCCAGGTCTGCACCAACATTGGGAATGTTTTAGAAGAGACCTGGGATCAGATTTTGGTTCAATATGTGCTAGAATCCGACCCAAGGGGCCCAGAAGGATTCAGGCAGTATTTAAAAAAACCAAAGGTGGATTTCCCAAATACTAACAAAATAATAAAAATTAACCATTTTGATTTTTAGGAGCAAAACAGTAAAAATGCAGTTACAGGAAAGAATCTGCAGAACTAAGCAGATGGCAAATACTTGCAAGTCACATTTATGTATAAGATAGGTAAGATGATTGTCTATAAAATTACAGGAGCCTCATGTACAAAGCTGTAGTGAATGGAGAGATATGGAGCCTGAAAGTCACAAGTTAAAACCATTGTTACCATTTTGCTTGTCAGTACAAAATATATATAGTGGATATGACTTTAGGACACAAAAAATGTTTTAAATATGCAAAAAAACTGCAGGAACATTTGTGGAGTCTTTAATTTGTTCTGAGAAAATTTGTATTGCCTCCATCAGATCCTGCATACATGACCTCACATTGATCTCATTATTCCAGGCAAAAGAACGGCCTCTCTACACTAACTTGGGTTGGGTGCAAATCAGTGACCACTGGGGCAGCATCTCTAACAATGTCAGGGTATAAAGGTATTGCCTCAGCCACAGCCAGTTCTGATGAATGGTTGAACTCTTTTACTTCTTTGAAAGCAGGTGAAAAATTTTGCTGAAATCTGTTTGCTATGGGAGCGGAATCTTTTTCTCTGGGGCAGCGCTTTGCCTGCTCCATGTCATCAATTACACTCCTTATGTGATAAGGCTGAAGATATGGGAGCAGTAGCACTGGCAGGACCCAACTCCTCTTGCTCTTTGCATATTTTAGGAGTCGGAGTTGGTCCATTTTATGACGACTCCGACTCCCGCACTATATCCACCTACACCGACTCCACAGCCCTGCCTCAAAGCCACGTCAGAATTGGACTGGTCCCTAAAAATATCTATTTTGCAAATTTTCTTGAAAATGTGAAAAATTACTACTATATTTCTAAGCCCCTTAATGTGGTACAGAAAAAAAAAAAAAAACATTTAAAAATGATGCCAACCTACAGTAGACATATGGTAGATGCTAGTTATAAACTATTTTGAGTGGAATACCTGTCTTACACGCAGAAATTTTTGCACTTTGAAAATTGCTAATTTTTGCAAATTTTCATGATACTTTTATATTTTTCACAAATAAACAAGGACTTTTTGGACCAAAATGTATTACTAACTTAAAGCACAATGTGTCACGAGAAAACAATCTCTGAATCACTTGGATAGGTAAAAAAGTTATTCTCACATAAAGGGACACGTCAGATTTTAAAACCAGGGCTCTGTCAGTAATGCCAAAACTGGCTCTGGCGGTAAGGGGTTAAGAAATGAAGGTCAGTCAGTCCGAAAAATTGGGGAAACTTTGAAAGTGCAGTGGCAAAAACCACCAAGTGCTACAAAGAAACTGGCTCACATGAGGACCGCCCCAGGAAAGGAAGACCAAGAGTCCCCTCTGCTGCGGAGGATAAGTTCATCCGAGTCACCAGCCTCAGAAATCGCAGGTTAACAGCAGCTTAGATTGGAGACCAGGTCAATGCCACACAGAGTTCTAGCAGCAGACACATCTCTACAACAACTATTAAGAGGAGACTGTGTGCAGCAGGTCTGCATGGTAAAGTAGCTGCTAGGAAACCACTGCTAAGGACAGGCAACAAGCAGAAGAGACTTGTTTGGGCTAAAGAACACAAGGAATAGACATTAGACCAGTGGAAATATGTGCTTTGGTTTGATGAGTCCACATTTGAGATCTGTGGTTCCAATCATCGTGTCTTTGTGCGACGCAGAAAAGGTGAACGAATGGACTCTACATGCCTGGTTCCCACAGTGAAGCATGGAGGAGGAGGTGTGATGGTGTGGGGGTGCTTTGCTGGGGACACTGTTGGGGATTTATTCAAAATTGAAGGAATACTGAACCAGCATGGTTACCACAGCATCTTGCAGCGGCATGCTATTCCATCCTGTTTGCGTTTTAGTTGGACCATCATTTATTTTTCAACAGGACAATGACCCCAAACACACCTCCAGGCTGTGTAAGGGCTATTTGACCAAGAAGGAGAGTGATGGGGTGCTACGCCAGATGACCCGGCCTCCACAGTCACCAGACCTGAACCCAATCGAGATAGGTTGGGGTGAGCTGGACCGCAGAGTGAAGGCAAAAGGGCCAACAAGTGCTAAGCATCTCTGGGAACTCCTTCAAGACTGTTGGAAGATCATTTCAGGTGACTAACTCTTGAAGCTCATCAAGAGAACGCCAAGAGTTTGCAAAGCAGTAATCAAAGCAAAAGGTGGCTACTTTGAAGAACCTAGAATATAAGACATATTTTCAGTTGTTTCACACTTTTTTGTTAAGTATATAATTCCACATGTGTTAATTCATAGTTTTGATGCCTTCAGTGGGAATCTACAATTTTTATATATAATATCAGTTGCTTGACACCTTCTGTTAGTTTTATTCACAAATGCTGGATATGTACATAAGTAACAAGATCCACTGCTAGTATGTACCCGCATAAAAAAGATCAGAATCAAATCATATAAATTTATTTTAAAGTGAGCAACTTAGACATAAACGTTTTCGGTCCAGTTTAGACCTTCATCAGATGTGTCGCTCTCGTGATATAAAGTTATGGAACCGGCGGGTTATGGGTAACAGGAACACTGGCCGCAGCTCGGTAAGGTAGAAGATGCGTTTGCGGCGGCGTTTGCATCTTCTACCTTACTGAGCTGCGGCCATTGTTCCTGTTACCCATAACCCGCCGGTTCCATAACTTTATATCACGAGAGCGACACATCTGATGAAGGTCTAAACTGGACCGAAAACGTTTATGTCTAAGTTGCTCACTTTAAAATAAATTTATATGATTTGATTCTGATCTTTTTTATGCGGGTACATACTAGCAGTGGATCTACAATTTTTATAGTCATGAGAATACAGAAAACTGTTGGAATGAGAAGGTGTGTCCAAACTTTTGGTCTGTATTGTATATATATATATATATCTTGAATGTACAGCACCCTGGAATCAATGGCGCTCTAAAAGAAATAATATATATATCTCCACACAGTTTCACTGAGGCTTATACATATATAGCTATATAGATGATTGAAGTCCACCTCTATGAACAAGTCATGTCCCCAGGAGATCAGCTGTAAAAGCTGCAGGGAGGAGGAGGCCGATATTCCCTCCATATGTGCCCATATAAGCCAATGAGATATGGAGCAGTGTCATAGATGTAGACAGCAGGAACTGTCATCACACAGAAAGCCTGCGATAAAATCGCACCATTGTCGCATCGACCATGACTTCTATGGAAACTACAAGTCCCAGCATGCCCCACCGGACCGGGCCCCTCACCTGACAGCGGCCGCTCAGCTTCCTCTGCAGGCGGCGGGTTCAGGAGGTGAGCAAAGATCGCAGCGAAGGGGTTGGCGGCCAGCGGCTCGGTGCGGTACATCTCCCAGAGCAGGTAGAGCGCCGTGAGGCGCTGCGCCGCGCTAGGCAGCAGGTCGGGCTGCTGGAGCAGCATGACGAGCACCGAGCCCAGGCGGAAGTGGTCGGCCTTGCTGAAGTAGTGGTGGAAGGCGGTGGACAGGCCCTCGAATGTGTTACTGCACGCCTCCTCCGTCATGATGCCCAGCGGGTTTGGGGGACAGCCCCTTTTTTTCCCCACAAAAAATTCATGGGGGGCCCGGGCCCGAGTAAATGTTACTGCTGCTCTCCCGCCTCTTCTCTCATTTGCCGGGGTTTACACCAGCCCTGCGGGCCTTGTAGCCGGGCTGCTGTTCCCGTTGTCCCTTCTTTTTAGTGGGCAAAAACTACCCCCAAAAAAATCATAAACTTTAGGGGGCCCACACGCTGCGAATTTAACGCCCATTTACGTGAGAACGCGTCTTTTTCTTTCCCTGCGGGGGGGTGCGCGCTGTGCAGTTGCCGTTCATTGTTGAATATTTGGAATGTGCGGGCGAGGTGTATGTTTGTAAAGTGAGAGCAGGGTTATAGTGGAGGCCCTACTTTCCCTGGGGCCCAGATGCCTTTCTGGCTGGGGTTTTCCACCTACAGATTTTTTCACCTCTCCTAAAAGGGGGAGAACAAATTCTGGGGGGTTAAATACCATAAAAACATTGCTGGGAAATGGGGCCATGACCCAGCCTGCGCTGAAATGTTTAAAGGGGGTTGTTCCTCCCCTCAAACTGTGCCTCCAGCTGTTGAGAAACTAAAAATCCCTCTTTTCCCCCACTGGTATAGATTATAAAAAATGCTTGATGGGAGTTTTTGGTTTTCCCAACAGGGGAGGGCTGTATTTTGGGGGAAATGCCTGTTTTTAAGCATATTGCTAGAATTGTCATAAAGCCCTTGATAGGTGAGAAAAACCCCTTCTTCAGGATCGGGGGCCCTTTGCGGGGTTGGTCCAAAGGGAAAGCTTGACATGACTCGCCATTCTGTTCAAATGGGAGTTGATGAACGTGGGGGACATGTTAAAAAATAGGTCTAAAACCCCAAATTTTTTCCCCATGGGTTTTTAAATGGGCAAAAAAGTGATTTTTTAGACCAAAACCCGGCTTTAAATACATGTGGCCTAGGTTTTAAAGGGACGGTCTTTGTTGCCCATGGTAAAAAATCGGGTTTTCCCTTTGTCTTTGTTCCATAGCAACCCCAAACAGGGCTTCCCTTTCATTTTTATATAGTGCTCTGAAAAAATGAAAGGGGAGCTCTGATTGGTTGTTATGGGCAACAAAGAAAGTCTTACACCGAGACAGTTTTCATACATATGGCCCAGTTTGTTTGGCAGTGCTTAGATTTGAATAGAATAAAGAAAAACGTGCCAAGCGTTTGGGCCGGGTTACCCCTCCGAGCGCATTTTTAGTGGCCCAATTTTAAGAAAAGGTGCCCAGGTGAAAGTGCTTTATCCGGGCCTTAATGGATTTTTCCTATTAAAAGGTTAAACAAAAAACTATGGGGGGGGACCCCTTTAACCCCTTTCCGGGCATTTGCCCCTACTCAAAACCCGGGAAAAACGGGGTTTGGGGTTCCCCCCAAATTTCCGTTTGAGTAAGCACGGAAAACTTGCGCGCTCACAAGCGGACGGCCAAGATCGAGGGATGGAACCCGGCGGTAAAATTTTCCGCTGGAAACATGCCGGGATCCCCCACGGCCCCGGGTGAGTCCGGCCCCCGGGGGATTAACCCCCCGATGTGCGGGCATCGGTGGTCGCGACATCGCGGCCTGCGGGGGGCAGGCGTGAGCTCCTGTGCCCCCGGGTTCGGGCGAAAGTTAAAGGCGCTTAAACCCCCCGGGGGGCCGGGGCTCCCCCAGGGCAGCCCCGGGTGCTGAATGACCCGGGATCCCGGGGTTGTCTGGTGACGTACGAGCCCAAAAATGCATTTTGGGCCAACGTGAAGACAAATTGCTATGGGACCAAAGGGTAAGCTAAAAAACTGTATGCTGATCTCCCATTGCATTGAATGATTGGGCGATCGTTCAGCCCCAAATTCCCCCCGGGGGGGAAAATGCAAAAAAATATTGGAAAAAATAAAAAAAAGTGTAAAAAAAATAAAAAACCAAAAAACAAAAATTTAAAAAAAAAAACCCTTAAAATCGCCCTTTTCCCCTTTACAAACGCCAAACGCCCTAAAAAAAAGATCAAAAAAATAAAGTACCCTAAATTTTGGGTTTTGGCGGGCGTTTGCGAAACCCCCCTATAAATTTGTAAAGTTAATTACCCCTACGGTGAAAACCCCCTAAAAAAAACCCCAAAAAACGTCACGAAAAAGGATTTTTTTTTCATCCCCCGCAAAAAAAAAATGGGGTTAAAAAAATAATCAAAAACCTTATATCAACATAAAATGATTTTTCAAATTTTTAAAAAAAACAGGTTTATCCCCCAAAAAAAAAAATCCCTTCCCCAGCCTGTATACGGAAAAATTAAAAAAAATTTGGTTTAAATTTTGGAAA
Source organism: Phyllomedusa bahiana (assembly GCA_025379985.1). Lineage (NCBI taxonomy): Eukaryota > Metazoa > Chordata > Amphibia > Anura > Hylidae > Phyllomedusa > Phyllomedusa bahiana. Next base: position 53,058 of record JAODAL010005287.1, read on the forward strand.
AATTTTTGATGCAAAAATATTGTTTTTAAAAATAAAAAAATTTTTTTTTTTAAAAAAATTTTTGCCCTTTAAAAAAAAAAAACTACTTTAAAAGGGGATCGCCCCTAATGTTCTCAACCCAAGAGTAAAAAAATAACTTGTCAAGGGTAATCACAGGAACGCTATTAAAATTTAAAAAAACCGCTAGGATTGCAGTTTTTTCTTCACCCTACCTTCCAAAAAACAGATTTAAAAAACGATATTTAAAATCTTGTCCCCCCCAAAAAAATTACCAATAAAAAAGTCAAAATCCAAACCCAAAAAAAAAATCCCCCATCAGCTCCTAAACAGGGAAAAATAAAAAAAAATTTTTGGCTCTCCCGGATGCGGGATGCCCAAAAAGTGTTTTCCTTTTTAAAATTAAAAGTGTTTTTATTGTGTATAAACAGTTTAAAAAATTAAAAAAAATTACAAATGTGGTTTCGCTGTAATGGTTTTTCAACCTGTGAGTAAAAAATAGGGATGTCATTTTACGAAAGTGGGCCGTTTTTAAAAATTTAAAAAAAAAAAAACACTACCCGGATTTCTGTTTTTTGTAAAAAATGGCTTCACAAAAAAAACCTTTTTTAAAAAAAGGGGAAAAACATCATATGCCCCCCTAAAAGGTATCAATTTAAAAACATTTAAATAAACTGTAAAAACAAGCCCCCCAAGGCTCCCCTATGCAAAAAATTAAGAAAGCTATGGCTGTCGTTTCGACAACCCTTTTTAAAAGCAACTTTTTAAAACTCGCTTCTATTGGTAAAGTAATTAAAAAATTTAAAAAAAATATATAAAATTTTTAAACATTGGAATTGTACCCGGGCCCCCTAGTAAAAATTATCCCGGGATTTATCCCCTATTTGGGGAAACTGTAAACTGAAGCCCCAAAAAAAATGGCCCGGGAACCCGCGTTTACCCCCCCATTTCCTTTCCCCCCTTCCCAAAAAAAATAGGGAAAACCCCGTGCACCCCCAAAAAGGGAAAATAAAACCCCTTAGGGGAGATCCGGGGGCGTTGAATCCAAAAAAAGGGGGCAAATTTGGGAAAGGGTTTTACCTGTTTTGACTTTGGGGGGGTTTGGAAAATGCGACTTTGGGCCCCCCAATTTCTGTGCGCCAAAAACCCAAATAGCACTCCCCCCCCGGGACCCCCTGCCCCCGCGCCCCAAAACAGCAGTTTACACCCCCAATTTGGGGGATTGCCGAACTTGAAAAAAATTTGGTAAACAATTTTTGGGGTTTTTTTTTCCAAGTTCCTTGGGAAAAATTTTAAAACATTTTCGGGGAAAAAATTTCAGATTTTGGGGAAAAAAAAAAATTTTTTTTATTTTCCGGGGGCCGAAACCTTTAAAAAAAATTAAATGAAAACGCCCCCTGTGGGGTAGGGTATAACCCCTTTTCACCTTGGATATATTCCGTAAAGGGGTGTAGTTTTTCCCAAAAAAGGGGTCTTTTTTAGGGGGTTTTTTTTTACGTTTTGGGAAAAATTAGGGTGTCCGCCCCAACCCGAAATGGCCCCTAATTTAAAAATTTTAAGAAAAAAAGAGGGCCCCCGAGTCCCAGTAGGTGCTCCCCCTTTTTTCTTTTGGGCCTTTTGGTTGAGCCAAATAATTTCACTAGGGCCACATTTTGGGTTTTCTCTGACAAAAGGCCAAAAATCTGGGGTTCAATTTAAATTTTTATTTCCCTGACCCCATTTAGTATTTTTGTCCCAAAAATTGCTAAATATGTAAACTGCAAAAAAAAATGAAATTTTGAAAAATTTTTTTCCACTTTGCTTTAATTTTGTTTAAAAAACCTAAAGGGGTTTAAAAAACTTTCTAAATGCTGTTTTGAATAAATTTTAAAAAGGGGTTTTATTTTCTTAGATGAGGTCATTTATGGGGGTATCTAACTTCAGGTCAATCAAAATTTACGTTTTTTAAAGGGGTGGCCCTAAAAATATGTTTTATTGCAAATTTTTTTTTAAAATTTTAAAATTATTTCTAAATTTTTAAGCCCCCCCCAAAAGTCGTAAAAAAAAAAAAAAACATTTTTAAAAAAATGATGCCAAATTAGGGAGACTATGGTAGATGTTGTTATAAAACCCATTTTTAATTTTGGGGAAATATCTGTTTCCCAATTCAGAAATTTTTGAAGTTTGGGGAAAAAGGTAAATTTTTCAAAATTTTTCAATTAATTTTTATATTTTTAAAAAATAAAAAGATCATTTTTTGGGGCCCAAAATTTCTTACTATTTTTTAGCCAATGTGGCACGAAGAAAACAAAACTCTGGGAACACATGGGAAAAGGTTAAAGTGTCAAAAAAATTTTCTCACATAAATTTAACATGGGGTTTTAAAAAAAAAGGGTTCTGTCAGAGAGGCCCAAAAAAAGGGCCCCCGGCGGTTTAAAGGGGTTAAATTACAGAGGGGCTTTTCTCAAAGAAAAAAACACTGGGTTCATATGGGTAAATTTTATAAAGGTTTAAAAACCTTTTTGCAAACCCCTTTTTTTACCCCCGAAAGGTTTTTATTCCCCCTTTTTTTCCCCCCGATTATCTTTCAAACTATCTAAAGGGAAAAGGTACATTAAAATTAACAAATTTCATTTTGTTTGATTTTACTTATTTCACAGGGTAAAAGCCGGTTTATATCCCGCTTGCTTTTCAACGGTTTTCCTTGGGGTTTCCAACCCCCCTCTGTGTCAGGGAAATATGGGGAAATGTATGGAAAACTGTTCGTTTTAAAAACTTTTCCCTTTTTGCCCATGAAAAAATAGAACTCCCCTTTCTTTTTTTTGGAAACCCTATATGAAAATGGAAGGGGGGCTTCTGATTTTGGGGGTTGGGGAACAAAGAAAGTCTTAGGGGGGGGGGGGCCCCAGACAATTTTTTTGTACATGAGGCCTCATCAGCAGAAGAGGGGTGGGTTTTTTACCCCTTAACTGAACGCCCGAAAAAGTTTAAAAACCCGCATTTTTTTTCGCTTTTGCCTCCTTGATTTTAAAAAGTCTTTTTTATTTTTTCCCAAAACGCGTTGTATGAGGGCCCTTTTTTTTTGCGGGAAAAAATTGTTTTCCCTTTTTTGGGGGTAATTTTTTAAATTTCCCTTTTAAAATATTTTAGAAATTTTTTTTAAATTTTTTTTTTTTTTTAATTATTTTTTACCCCCGTTAACATTTCCACACTTAACAAAATTAAATTAATTTACAGGGGTTTTTACGTTTTGTGGATACCGGGATATCGTAGGTTTTTTTTTTGTGTGTAATGTTTGCCATTTAATTTTTTTTTTAAAAAAAAATTTTTGTGGAAATTTGATTTCAATGGAAAAATGAGCTTTTTAATTTATTTACAATTTATATATATTATATATTTTATATATGTGTGTTATAATATTTATATATGTATTTATTATATATATATACATATTGCTTTAAAAACATTGACAATGATTTTGAAGTGTAAATTTAAAAGGGGGGTTCCCGGAAATGGTTAATGTGTTCTTTTTATGGAGTATGGGGGAAAAATATAAAATAAGGCCAATTTTTACCTTCCTTTTAAAGGGCCCCGTTCACCGGCTTATTTTGCCCGGATTGGCGCCCTTTCTGCGCGGGATTTGCGTGCAATACGGGCCAATTTCCCCCGGCCCCAAACAAATTTTTTCGGGAATCCCCTGCTATCATAGAGAAAAGTGGAAAACCGTGCCCCCCTCCGCTCGGGAAATTTCCCCCCGGGGGGAGGAAAGTGGGCTGCACATTATTTACGGGGCGTACGCCCGTTGATTTAAAGCATTGTCTATGGGGCCGGGAGCCCGGGGGGCCCCCCCCCGCGCTCCCGGGCCCCGCCCCCCTCCCCCCCTTATTCCGGGGGATTTGTGCGCTCAATACGGCGCAACCAAAAAACCCTCGGGAAAAAAGCCCTTTTGAACGGGGGGGTAAAGCTTTCCGTTCATTTTTGGTGTCGGTGCATTATTTGGGTTTAAGATGTAAGAAACAGGGGTTTTTTGAGAGTTCCCCGCCCAAATTTCAGGCACAGAGGTTTATGTACATGTTTACGCTGTAGCCTGTTTATTGGCCTGCAAATTTTAGGGAGGGTGAAATTCAAATTGGGTACTTCCAGGGTGAAAAGCAAAGGGTTTTTCCCGGGGGGGGAAGGGAGTGGGTTTGGGGGGGAAGTTGAGGTTTTTTCTTTATTTTAACTCAAACCCCCAAAAAAAAGAAAAAAAGATTTAATCGTCCTGGGAAAACCCCTTTAAGCTTTAAAATACTGTTGATTAATGCAGATTTTGAAGTGAATTTTTTTTTTGAAGTATGGGGGCTTTTTTGAGGTTTCACATGCCGGAAAAAAAACGCGGGCCTTTATTGTTTCTTTGGGGATTTTTTCTTTTGTAACTGCCTCAAAAATTGCCCAAAGGAAAAAAAATTTAGCGAGTGAAAAAATTTCCCAAAATTTCATTTTCACAAAAAAACTTGTAAAAAAACGCATCGTGTAAATGAGGGATTTTTTTCATTGAAATCAATAAAAAATTGCATAGAAAAATTGTTTTTAAACTTAATTTGGGGCATATTTTTAAGCGCAAAATACGCCCTAAAATAAGGTTAAAAATTTCGTAATGTGAATTTCCCTGGGGGTGAAGGGGCCCAAAGGGCCCGGCCCCCACCTTTTCCAGGGGGCCTGAGCTGTGGAAAAACCCGGGGAAAAAAATTTAAGGGAGTTTTTAAGGGCAGCTGGATTTTGCCCCTTTTGGGTGGTCTCCACTGCATACATTTTTTTTAGTACATTTTCTGCCCTGTTCTTGCGTTTTTTTGCAACATGTTTTAAAAAAAACGACCAACAGCAAAATCGAGCAGAAAAAAAAACGTTCTGTGGAGACTACAGAACGTTTTTAATATTAAACAGGTTGTCTCGTGACAGCAGTTGGCAATGTTTTCTGCTCGTTGCCAAGCAGAGCTTGTGAAATGGAGGGGCATATTTCTCCTCCCAGCAGGGAGTATCTTCACTCTATGCAGACACGCCCCCAAACTGCGCACATGATGATTCATTCTGTGTGAGCTGGGGGAAGGGAGAGGTTCTCAGCTGTCATTGGAATCATTGGAAGTGAAAAGCTAAGGGTAACTCGATAGTGTATATGTAAATTTCTTGCTTTCTCTGCATACTTTGTAAATGGAATGGACATTTGACATTCCAGACACTGGGAAAGATGAGTGATTTTCTTTTCTCTGTCTCTGTCACTCACACGGTGATATATCCTGCAGATTATTACACCTCTAACCTCTACAGATCTGCAGAACAAAACTATATGCTTTATCTGTTTGTGTTTACATTGGACTGCACATCTGGGTTTATGTGGGACTGCACGTCTGTCTCACACAAGTTTTTACGTGGTACTGCACATGAGATTTACGTGGATCTGCCGATGTAAGACTACACCTCTTACATGGGACTGCTGTGTTATTTATTTGCACTGTTTGACTAATTACTAAGGAGTACAGAGGACGGGAGTAGAATGACAGCACCTGGGGTTTGAACACTCAGTAGCTGCCTGAAAGGAGAAGTGATGTCTGACCAGGAATGAGGAGCTCTCGTCACTGGTCGTATCCCCTGGAGACGAGCTGTAAACAACGGATCACTAAAGGAGCAGCTAAATCAAAAACAGACCAGAATTTTTTAATAATGATGGGTGGTGAAAATGTTTATTATTTAGTTTGCAAGTTTCCCACATCAATTTTACTTATGGGCAAAACCCCTTTAAGGATATGTTCAAACGTTGGATTTTTACAATCTAAAAAAAAAATTTGACGTGTGATCCTCGGCACAAATCGGAGGAGACATCTCAGATCTCTGCTGAAGACTTTTACCTAACAGAGGCAGGTTTCACCTCTGATTTGGATGCACTTAAGCACCGTAACAATGGGGCCAAACTTTGTCCCTCCTGGTAGAAGGGATCTGATGAGCATCTGCTCCAAAAAATGAACATGCCATTTTTTTTCAACACCATGGATTTGAAATCCGTGGAGTGGAAAATCTGCGCTGTACTCCGCTGTGTGAACTGCAGTATGGACTGGCCACTTAAATGAATGGCCATCAGATTACTTCAGGATTTTAACAAGGAAGCCAATGCGGAATCCAAATTTAATTCACTTGAATTTACTCTCTTTTTTTTTTTAATCCCATGGTCACACCTTAAAAGCCATTATTGTTTTATTGGTCTATAGATTTTGTGCAGGATGAGCTGTAGTTTTCAATGCCACTAATTTAGGGTACATGCAACTTATTGATTAATATTGATCATCTCCCCATAAACTTTTTTTGTATGTTTTTATTTTTCCAGCATTTACTATGTGAAATAAAAAATGTTACCTTCTTTCTGTTGGTTAGTATTAGGTATGTTCACACAGTGTATTTGAGGCGTGTACTTCAGCGCGTCATTGAACTATAATACACCCAAAGTACGCCCAATAAATACGGTAAATCATAGTACACATTGAGTGCTATGATTACATACCGTTTTCCCCGGCACATACTTTACAGAAAGAAGTGACATGCTACTTCTTGCCAGCACTTACAAACCAGGGAACGTGGAGGTGGATGGGAGGCGGGCTGGATCGCTATGGGACGTACGCATTGGCCAGTACATGTACTTTTTTAGGATATCTCATATAGCTAAGCCCAGTGCATATTGAACGGAGACCAAAACAATGCTCATTTGGTCTTTGTCAATTGACCCCTTAACCCACCATGACATATTAGTACGTCATGGCTGCGTCAAGGAAGTACGGAGTGGGCTCACTCGCGGAGCTTGGTACATATGCAGCGGGTGCCAGCTGTCAGATACAGCTGACACTTGCCACTAACAGCAGAGCTGAGAGGCAATGCTGATCTTTGCTGTTTAACCCCTTAGCCGCTGTGGCGATCGCGGCGTCTAAATGAATGAGAAACGGTGCTGTGCAGCGAGATCACAAGGTGCCAATTGTTTAACATGGCAACTGGAAGCCTAGTGAAGGCTTCCATCACTGCCATATCTGCGATTCTAACACTTCCTGTCCCAGGCAGGAAGTGCTAGAACCGCCATCTTTATTCACCTTATTGTATTGTTTATGCAATACAATAGAGTGTACTGACAATTGAGCCTTCTAGTGGTCAAGTACCCTAGGAGGACTTGATATTACTGTGAGGAAAAAAAGTTTTTAAAGTATTAAAAAATTAAGTTCAAATCACCCCCTTAAAGTAATAAAAAAGTTACACATCATTGGTATTGCCGCATCCGTAAAAGTCCTATCTCTTAAAATATAACATAATTTATCCCATATACTGAACACTAGAATTAAAAACATTCCAAACGCCAAAATTTAGTTTTTTTGCTCATTTCACGTCTCCTAAAAATTTAAATAAAACTTATCAAAAAGGTGACATCTACCCCAAAATTGCACCAATAGAAAGTACCCTTCAACCAGGGCTGTGGAGTCGGAGTTGTCATAAAAGGGACCGACTCAGACTCCCAAAACCTATAATTAGTTGGTCCAGTTAGTTCGATGCAGTGCAAAGAGCAAGAGGAATTGGGTCCGGCCAGTGCTACTGCTCCCATATCTTCAGTTTAATCACATGAGGAGTGTAATTGATGACATGGAGCAGGCAAAGCGATGCCCCAGGGGAAAAGATTCCGCTCCATGGCAAACAGATTTCAGCAAAATTTTTCACCTGCTTTCAAAGAAGTAGAAGAGTTCCACCATTCATCAATACTGACCGTGGCTGAGGCAATTCCTTTATACCCTGACATTGTTAGAGATGTTGCCCCTGTGGTCACCACTTTGCCCCCAACGCAAGTTAGTGTAGAGAGGCCGTTCTCTAGCCTGGAAATAATGAGATCAGATGTGAGGTCATGTATGCAGAATCTGATGGAGGCAATAATATTTCTCAGAACAAATTCAGAGACTCTACAAATCTTCCTGCAGTGTTTTGCATATTTACAATTTTTTGTGTTCTAAAGTTATATCCAATAAATAGATTTTACACTGACAAGCAAAATGGTAACAATGTTTTGAACTTGTGACTTTCAGGCTCCATATCTCTCCATCCACTACAGCTTTGTACAGTACATGAGGCTACTGTAATTTTATATACTTACCTATCTGCAGATTCTTTCCTGTAACTGCATTGTTACTGTTTTGCTCCTAAAAATCAGAATGTTAATTTGTATTATTTTGTTAGTATTTGGTAAATCCACCTTTTGGTTTTCAATACTGCCTGAATCCTTCTGGGCTCTGAATCAGATTCAAGCATGTCTTGACCAAAATCTGATCCCAGGTCTCTTCCACACATTCCCATTGTTGGTGCAGACTGGACTTGGATACAAATACAGCTTTTTCTTCAACTCCACCCACAAGTGTTTAAAAGATCAAAACATTGTTACCCTTTTTGTTTGTCAGTGTCTGTTCTCCTAAAAACCCTGATTTTTGACAAAGGTGAAAAACAGCCGTTTTACCCTTTTACTCAGAAAATTTTTAAATTTTAAAATGCCCCGGTTTGAGGAGTCGGAGCCGGGTCGGGAGTCGGGGTTTGGGAAATTGAGGATCGGGGCTTTGGTTCCCGACTCCCAGCCCTGCCGACAAAAAATGCACTCTCACTAAAGTCCATAGGCAGAAATGATATTTTATGGTACGATGAATGCCATTATTATAAAGTACATCTTGTCCTGCAAAGTAAAATAAGTCTATGTAGTTGGAAAAAAAAAAAAAGTTATGGCTCTTGGAAGGTGGGGAGGAAATAAATGAAGAGCCATATTATTTTGACTGTGGTTGGTTAAGGGCTTAAAGGGGCCTATGGATACATTTACAGCTTTTCTGATGCATATGTTAAATTTGAAAATAGGGTTACACTTGGGTACAAGGACTCAGATTTTTTATTTTGTTTTTCTATAAAAATTTCGGGTATACAAAAACGCAAATTTTGGCTTTTTTTACTGTCATTATGCAGGTTAAATAATGTGCTAACTTTTATGGATTTGGTGGATATGACTTAAGTGTTCTTTTTATGGTTTAGCCCTAGTAAAGAATTTTTAAGGACTTGAAGATACATTCCTTTGATCATAGTGCCTACCAATTAGTGCACTTTATTTTTGTTTTCCTATCAGCACTGAAATTTTTAAGCAAAACCGTTGGACCCCGATCGGCAAATTTTACATACATGGGCATTTTTTAAGCCTCTTGCTAACAAGGAAACAAAGCGACACCCTCCCTCTGTCAAATTAGATGCCTTGGTTGTTATTGAGTTTAAAGGGTAATCCCATCACAGCAACTGCTGATCAAAGGACCAATTACTGTAAACAATTTTAAAAAGGCAGGTTCTTTAAAGGGGGGTTTTCCAAGATCTCATTTCATAAACCCCCTGATTCCCAGTCTTCAGCTCTGTGCTTTAAAAAGGGGGGGGGTGGGGTGATTTGTTTGAAAAACAAAAATCATGGGGACCCAAAAATGAACCTCACCAGGCCCTTTTTCCTTCTGTATCAAAAAAAAGGTTTTTTATGGGAAAACATTGGGGAGTTTGCTGCCTGAAAAGGAGAGGTGTTTGATCAGGAGTGGGTGAACCCCTTAGGGCCTGGTCTTATCCCCTGGAAAAATGAGCTTTAAACAATGGATCACAACAGGACCCGCTTTAAAATAAAAAAGGTGGCCCCGAAATTTTTTTTAAAAATGAATGGTTTAAAATGGTTTTTATTTTATTTTTCAAAACTTCCCCCAAAAAATTTTTCTTCCCTGGCAAAACCCCTTTTAAAAAAAAAGTTTTGCTTTATTAATTAAAAACCTTTTTTTTTCTGTGGGGGTTTCGTGGTGGTGGTAAAAAACAACGTTACTCTGACATTGCTTGTGGCTGGGATAGATGAGACACGCGTTTTTGTTCATTTACTCCCCCGCCATCTCGAGCCCAGCCAGGCCACAGGAACTTATCCTCAGACAGTCTTTGATAACCCTGCATTACCAGCCACCACTGAAACCACACAGTGATGATCGGTAACAAAGGAGACAAGAGAGCAAGTTAAAGGTGCAAAAAAAGACCTATATTAGGTAAAGCATATATGTTTTTTAACAACATACTATAATGCCATGCGATGTTAACAGGCTCCATGCCACGACATAACAGTACTTCAAGGGGTGGACAGGTGTACCAGGACTATACAAATTACAGTTTATTACTATATAATAAAAAGTTGTGCAACCTTCTAATATACTTTGTGCTACTTGTAGCTACAGTGTGTAACACAAGTCTAGAGGGACTCAATGTGGGGCAGATTTACACTTCAAACCTGTTAGAACATGCACCAAAATTTGGCACATATTTGTACATCTAGTTTTGGACACATTTATTATTTGTTTTAGACACTTTTTGTGCCTCATCTATGAATAGGGGTATGGCTTCACAGGAAACAGGGGCGTGGCTTACAATGCACCAATTTGCACTAAAATTCTTTTAACAAAAAGTTTATTGAGGTGAAAGATAATAAAGTAGTTACAGTCATCAATAAAGCAAAAGAATTGTAAAAGACATAAATCAGACAATAAATTATGCAAAAAAGAGATGCACAACATCTTGAACATTCTGCAACATGCAGAAGAAACTAACCGCAATTTGATTAGCACTAATTTAAATGATCAATAAAGCAGTTGTCTCACTACATCAGTTCATCTTATCTCAGTCCTGTCTCAGTTTCATTTTTGAATTCAGCATCATGTTTACTGGCTTTACTAGCTTCTACTGGCCTGCAGTGATGAGCTGCTGTGGACACCAAATCTTTAACTATGGTGACCAGTGCTGGCAGCCTATCAGGAGAGATCGAACAGGTCTGTAGCTATAGCAACCTGAGAAGCTGATGCAGCCCATACAAGAGGGGATATCTCAGAATAGGTAGGATACTGTTAATGGACACATATTACAAAGTGACTTGTTTTCGTAAGATCTTTCACATAAAAAACAATCATTGATACTGCTCTTGGTTTGGTGGGTATGGGTGGGATGGTTGGGGGTTTGTTTATGGTTGTATGCTAATACTGCTGAAAGCACTTATCAAGATATATGGTATGGACATATTCATATACTCCTAGTGTTTTTTATCTAAAAAGCAAAATGATTGTATATGTATGTATCCTGATGTAAAAGTAATGGTAAGAGACGTTCTATTCTGTATCTGCATTAATTGTTTAATAAAAATTATCTGATTTAAAAAAAAAAAAAAACAATCATTGTAGTGAGACAACCCCTTTAAGGGAAAAGAAGAAAATAAAACAATCCAGGAAATAACCACTGATAAAACTGGAGTCAACCCGTAGTGTAGTGTTTAGATCCTAACCAAGGGAACCATAAAATCTTTTTGTATGTTAAAGGGGGTTGGCCAGTGTGAGTTTGCACCTGCAATTAACGTTAACCCTTCTAATTACCTTAGATATGGAGGGGTCCTTAGGATATTTCCAGCAGAAAACAATCGCTGCTCTGGCCGATGTAAGAATATGAAATATGGTTGTTCTAAAAGTATGTGGGATGGATGATAAACCAATATCTAGAATAGCAAGTTCTGGCGTTAAGGTAGGGTGAAGAGCAGTAATTTCTAGAATCAGTTGAGAAACTCTCTTGCAGAACTTTTTGATTAAAGAACATCCCCACCGTACATGAAGCATAGTGCCTTGTTGGCCACATCTTTTCCAACAGTTGTATGGAGTTAGGAATGGACAAGTCTAGAAGGTGAAAGATACCATCAGAGATGTATTTTTTAATTGTTTCTATATGGTTCAGGCATTTTGTAAGTTTGGATGACGTGGTAATGGCAAAGGACCATTCATCAGGCCTAAATTGTCTACCCAACTCCTTTTCCATTTTAAACAGGGGTTGATTTGGTGAAATGAGAGGGATTATTAAGCATATTATAAATTATGGAGAGATCTTTGGTGAAGCCTTGTTTCCCAGAGAGAAAGCAGTGAAAGGTGGAAGGGTTGTTCGGGATAGTAGGCCAAGGGATAGATTGTAAAAGATGACAAATTTGTAGGTATTGAAAACATATCATCTTGGGTAATGAATAAGAAATTGCTAGATCAGAGAATGGTAGCAAATTATCTCCCTGAAACAGTTGTTTGATTGATGTGATGCCATAGGTACGCCATGTAGAGGAGTTAACAGATGGATTCCAGCAATGCAGGTGTTCCAGTTGCAAGTCTTTCTTTTGTATATATAGTTGAAACCAGAAGTTTACATACCCTATGTAAAAAGACACATATGCATGTTTTTCTCTCTATCTGACATGAACTCAGAATAAACCTTGAAACATAGGAATAATCCAGCACTCGTGTATGATGATTCCACAAAAACGTATAGAAAAAAAAACACACTCTTTATTGCAGATGCAGTAAAAACAGGATTAAAAACATCAAAATGGTATCATGGTTTACGCGTTTCAGGCCCATTCGTCGGCCCTTATTGTTACGAATAAGGGCCAACGAACGGAGATGAAACGCATAAACCATGATACCATTTTGATGTTTTTAATCTGTTTTTACTGCATCTGCAACAAAGAGTGTGTTTTTTCTATAAGTTTTTGTGGAATCATCATACATGAGTGCTGGATTCTTCCTATGTTTCAACGTGTGAAAATTGCGTTACAGCGGACGACTGCTTTCCGTGACACCATGTGATAACAAGGATCAGACGGCAGCGCATATACTTGAGACTCCCGGTGAGCATTTCTCTATTTTTCTATATTTTATTTCAGAATAAACCTTACCCGTTTTAGGTCAATTAGGAACCAAAATTATTTGTATTTGCCAAATGCCAGAATAATGAGAACGAGATAATTTTTAAGGCATTTTTATTACTTTCTGCAGAATCAAAAGTTTACAGAAATGTCATTAGTATTTGGTAGCATTGCCCTTAACTATATGACTTGGGTCAAACATTTTGGATATCCTTATACAAGCTTCTCAATATAGTTGGTAGGAATTTTGGCCAATTCCTCCTGACAGAACTGGTGTAACTTAGCCATGTTTGTATGTCGTCTTGCTTGCAGCTGCCTTTTCAGCTTTGCCCATAAGTTTTCAATAAGATTGAGATCTGGGCTTTTGTGTTTGGCCCACTCCAAAAACTTTGGGATTTTGGTTATCCTTAAGCCACTTTGTAACCAGTTTGGCAGAATGCTTCAGGTCATTGTCCATTAGGAAGACCCATTGCCGCCCAAACTTCCTGGCTGATGTCTTGAGATGTTGCTTCAATATTGCCATATAATCTTCTTTCCTCATAATGTCATCTATTTTGTGAAGTGCATCAGACCCTTCTGCAGCAAAACAACTCCACAACATGATGCTGCCAACCCCGTGTTTCACCGTTGGGATGGTGTTCTTAGGCTTCCAAGCTTCTCTCTTTTTCCTCCAAACGTGACTGTGGTCATTATGGCCAAACAGTTAAAATGTTAGCATTGTCAGACCACAGGGCGTCTCCAAAAATGTCTTTGTTCCTGTGTGCATTAGCAAACATCTGGATTTTATATGTTTCTTTTGGAGTAATGGCTTCTTCCTGGCAGAGTGGCCTTTCAGTCCATGTTGATAACAGAAATCGTTTCACTGTGGATAATGACACAATCTTACCAGCTTCCGCCAGCATCTTCACAAGGTTTTTTGCTTTTGTTCTTGGGTTGATATGCACATGTCAGACCAGAGCACATTCATCTCTGAGACACAGAACCTGTCTCCTTCCTGAGTGGTATGATGGCTGGACATTCCCATCTTGTTTGTACTTGCGTATAATTGTTTGTACAGATGAACGAGGCACCTTCAGGTATCTGGAAATTGCACCCACGGATGATCCAGACTTGTGCAAATCCACAATTTTCTTTTCCCTGATGGTCTTGGCTGATTTCTTTGGGACTTGATTTATTTTCCCATGATGTTACACACAGAAGCAGTGTGTTTCTGGTGTGAATTAAAATACATCCACAGCTGTGTCTCTAACTCAGATGTTGCCAATAAATCTATCATAAGTTTCCAAAGACATGTCATCATCATATGTGCTCTCCTAAATTGTTTAAAGGCATAGTAATCCTAGTGTATGTAAACTTTTGAATTTGCAGAAAGTAATAAAAATGCCTTAAGAAATTCTCTCTCTCTCTCGTTATTCTGGCATTTGGTAAATATAAATAATTTTGGTTCCTAATTGACCTAAAACGGGTAAGGTTTAGGGCTTGTTCACACGGCGTTTTTGTGATCCATTTTACGGAAACTGCCCAAAAAGGATCTAACAATTGTTTATGTGATTAACATTGAGTTGAATGGCAAAAGCGCATCGCTGTTCCCACGGGAGTCAACGATGCGCTTTTGATGGGCTCTCCTGCGATGCGCTTTTCGCATCCACTTTAAGATTGAATGTCAATTCTTATTGCGGTTTACGCAAGTGAAAGCCCATAGGAGATAATGGAGTCCGCTTTTGGCACTTGTTCAAAAGCGCTCAACACTCCTGGTACGTATCAGCTGCGCAGTGAGCGACTGCAGGTGGAGCGGCGGCTGGATCGCAGGACGGGGCGCAGGTGAGCGGCGGCTGGTGCGCGGGACGGGGCGGTGAGTGGCGGCTGATGCGCGGGACGGGGTGCAGGTGAGCGGCGGCTGGTAAGCGGGACGGGGCGCAGGTGAGCGGCGGCTGGTACGCGTGTGCAGGCGGATCGGCGCGGCTGCAGGCAAGCGGGGCTGGAGATCGGGGCTGGGACGCAGGTAAGTGGGGCTGGAGATCAGGGGCTGGGGGCGCCAGGTAAGCGGGGGCTGGAGACTGGGCATGGGGGCGCAGGTAAGCAGGGCTGGAGATCAGGGCTGGGGGCGCAGGTAAGCGGGGCTGGAGATCGGGGCGCAGGTGAGCGGCGATTGGCGCGGGGCTGGAGATCTGGTGCTGACACATATATGAATGGCGGGAGCTGGGGCTGACACATATATGAATGGCGGGAGCTGGGGCTGACACATATATGAATGGCGGGAGCTGGGGCTGACACATATGAATGGCGGGAGCTGGGGTGAAAACATATATGAATGGCGGGAGCTGGGGCTGAACATATATGAAGGGGGCGGGGAGCTGGGGCTGACACATATATGAATGGCGGGAGCTGGGGCTGACACATATATGAATGGCGGGATATGGGGCTGACACATATGAATGGCGGGCGCTGGGGCTGACACATATATGAATGGCGGGAGCTGGGGCTGACACATATATGAATGGCGGGAGCTGGGGCTGACATATATATGAATGGCGGGAGCTGGGGCTGACACATATATGAATGGCGGGAGCTGGGGCTGACACATATATGAATGGCGGGAGCTGGGGCTGACACATATGAATGGCGGGAGCTGGGGCTGACACATATATGAATGGCGGGAAGCTGGGGCTGCCCACATCTATGAATGGCGGGAGCTGGGGTGCAAAATATATGAATGGGGGGAGCTGGGCTGACACATATATGAATGGCGGGAGCTGGGGCTGACACATATATGAATGGCGGGAGCTGGGGCTGACACATATATGAATAGCTGGGGCTGGAGAGAGAGAGAGAGAGAGTTTTGCGGATCCGCTTTCCGGATGCGCTTTTCAAGTGCCAAAAAAGGATCCAAAACGCCGAGTGAACAAGCCCTTATTCTGATTTCATGTCAGATAGTGAGAAATAGATGTATATGTGTCTTTTTATATTGTGTATGTAAACTTCTGGTTTCAACTGTAGGCCCAGGAGTTAGAAAGGACTATAGAATCCCACGATTTCAGACATTTTTTGGGGGATTGTGAGGTAAAAGGTAGGGGGCCTAATGGTATGTTCACGGTTAAAATTCCCCCCCATATTTCGGTTGCCTTTTCGCCGCATGGAAAGGTAGAGGGTTTTTGAATCAATATTGTGTTATAGTATAAATAAAAATCCCAAGCTTTCCCCTTTAAAAGGCATTTCAGCTGAGCGGAACCCCATTTTGTGGAAAATGTCGCAAATATGAAGAAGCAAAGAGGCTCAGGTGTGACCACTTTTATCTTTTTCCCTCAAAGATGGACCTCCGCTTTTGTCTCCCTTTTCCTAAATTTTCGTTTCACTGGAAAATCACTGAAGTTTTGGCTGATGTAATCCAGAGGTTTTTTCCCCCAGAGAAACGTGGACCAAAAAAGTGTACTTAAAGCGCCTAAATATGGACTACCCCCGTTCCTCTTCCTGTACGGCCCCGCGTTTATTTGATTAGATTTTTATACAAATATGTGTGTAATGCTTTGCTTTGTCAGGAATTGCTTGGAAATAAAAGAAAATTTGACCCAGAACTCTTGTGTCTGACTCGTTTCTAATCGGCCGTTTATTTTCCCCCCAATCGTGATTTGGTTTAAAGGGCAAACGGGGTGCCCCAATGTTGGTAAAGACCCAAAAATTTATGGCGCCCCGCCGGGGGCGTGCCCCTGAGGTGGATCTAGGACCCCGGGGGCCCCAAACCTGCCAGGGGCTTTTGGGCCCGGAGGATTCAAATTGAGGACTGCAGCTCAAAGGTCAGGGTGGTGAACATCTAGTGTATTTAACTACCTTTTGGCCATTTGTATCTCCCCGGTTAAGATTGCGTTGGTATTGGTCCGCGGGTGGTCAAAATTTAAAAGTGATAAACCCTGACAACTTTGATCCAGCCGGCCCGTTTCGAATTTTTTTTTTCTGTGACTTCCAGTAGTTCGGATTGTCATGTTTGTAGTCACAAACCCTTTGCCGGTAATGGTTGCTGAAATATGGGGAAACCTTGACAGTCTCAAAGGTTAATTGTTGGTGGTACGGGGTCTCCGGGTTTTTTAGGAAAGATTGTTTTTGTAGAATATTCAGGTGGGTCCTTTGGAACTAATTCCCCTTGGGTTGTTCGGGGTATATAAGTATAAAGATATGTGTTTTGACAAAAGACCGGGAGGGTACGGTCCACAATTGTGGCAAAAAAGGGTGGGCTATTTTTGGGTTAGGTTAGGGACCCTTTTATTATTTTGTAGAACCTTGTGTTGGGGCCCGGGATCCGGGCAAGGGGGGGGGGGCCCCGGTGTGTAGTCTTTGTCAGGATTGGAGACCCCCCAAAGCATAGAACCCCAAAAGTTTAAGATTTTTTCAAAAAAGAGCATAAGTTGGCTGAAGAGGCAGAGTGTCAGGGAGATTGTATGTAGAAAAGAAGGGGAAAAAAATATGTGAAAAATGGGATTCAAAATTTAAAAGTTTGGGGGGATTGGCGAAGAAGGGAAAAATTGCAAACCCTTTAAAATGGCAAAAGGGTAGTGGAGAATCAAAAAGGGCAGGGTTACTGACAAAGGATGGTTTTTTGGGGGGTGGCACAGGGCTACCCCGAGTGGCCCAAAAGTTTGCAAAAAAAAAGGGTTTTTGTGGGGTGAAAGGTTGGGGGGGAAGGATAAGGAAGAAAAAAAAATGTAGGATAAATTTTTTTTGTTTTTTGTTAGAATCCACAGGGGAAACGGTGCTGATTTCAAAAAAACCCCGGTTATAAGAGGCCTTTTACGGAGGGAATTTTCCCCGGGAGGGCCGATTGAAGGGGCCCATTTTTTACGTTTCCCTGATTACCCCACGGGCAGTGGGTTTTGGGAGGGAAAAACCCACGTGGATCCATGTTTTGTAAAAGGGACCCCCGTGACAAAATGATTGTATATATCCTTTTATTTTGTTTTTCCGTAGCTAATGCTTAGTAGTTTTTTGTTTTTATGGACATCAAAACAAAGGGTGAAAACCCTTTTCCATTTGATGCTTTTGGGTATATTCCCAATAATCCTGCCCAGGGAAAAAAAATGTCTTTCCCCCCAGGTATGGACCTCGATCCTTTGTGGGAAGGGGGGTGTTTTTTTCTTGTGTGTAACCGCCCGGGAAGGAAAATTTTCTATTACTGGGGAGATGTGGGGAAAAATTCTAGGGGTGCCAAGGGGGGTCCCGATCGTTTTTAAGCGCTAGATCAAATTGCGCAGGGTTCGCTTCCTTTTTCCCCAAGTTCAAATTAATAAAAATTAGATGGGATTAAATTACATTTATTTTTAACCGCAAAAGGGTTTGTAATTACAGTAGAGATGGGTTTCAGGGAGTCCATGGAATTAGGCCCCAAATAGGATGACCTTTTCAGAAACCCCGGAGCCATCGACTGGTGTGGCGGAAAAAAAGGGGGGAGTTTGTGGCAGTGGTGGGGAAAGGAGCTGCCCTTATACCTGACAACCAGGGTGTGGAAAAATCACTATCCCCTAGGTAAGTAAAGAATTGTCCAAGGAACTTAAGGAGAAAATCAGGGTGGACACTTTCTTTGGGCCTCCTGGCTGATGATTGGATGGAGGGGAAGCGCTGGGTTTCAGCAGGTGGGCATGGTCTACTAGTTTTTGTGGGCACGTTTTTTACTGTGTGCTGCATTCCTCTCTACAAAAAATCTATTGGGCCGGATGCGCAGGCGGGCCCACTAGGAACTTCCTTTTTGGGAGCTCTGATGTGTGATGAAAGAGAAAACCCCCAGAATCCCCCCTTACCAAAACCCCCATAAGTATAACCAAGAGTTAATTCTTTTTATTTGAAGGGACAGATCCGGGGGGGAAATTCAAAAGTTAGGTAGGTCCCCGGAAATTGGTGTTGAATTCCCCCGTTAGGGGGTTTTTCACAATTTTCTGAAGAAATCCACACCCTTTTTCCCCAGTGTGAGCTAGTTTCAAAGGTCCCCGCGCTATTCTTAGTTTCAGGAAGGAATGGGACAGTGGAAAAATCTTGGTCTTTGGGGGGTTGTGAAGGTAGAGAGGTTTTAAACATTTTGTTATAGTAAATTTGAAAATCCCAAGCTTTTCTCCTTATAAGCATTTAGCTGAGCGGAATCCATTTTTTTGGAAAAAATTTTGCGCAAATATGAAGAAGCTAAAAGGGCCCAGGGGTTGGGGGGGCCCTTTGTTTCTGTTTCCCAAAGATGTGACCTCCAGTATTGTCTCCTTTCCTGAAATTTTGTTTCACTGGAAAATCACTGAAGTTTTGGTGAAGTAATCCGAGGCTTTTTTCCCCGAGACAACGGGGGGGAACCAAATAAAATGTCTTAAAAGCTGCCCAAATATGGGGACATACATCCCTTCCTCTCTTCTTACTTTGGGCCCGCGTTTATCTTGATTGGTTTTTAAAAATTGTGTGTAAGGGCTTTGCTTTGTCAGAATTTCTTTGGAACATGAAAGAAAATTTTAAACCCCGAAACTCTTGGTCTGCTCAGTTTTTAATGGGGCCCCTTTTTATGTTTCCCCAAGTGATTTGGAAAACCGGGAAACGGGTGACCCCCAATGTTGGTAAACGGGCCCCAAAAAACATTTTGGGCCCTTATGCAGCAAAAAAACGTGCGCAAATTTTTTGGTAATTCATTGTACGTGTGTCCCCCCCGTGTCTACGTGATTGTACGTGCGGGGGGGGGGGGAAATTGAATGTCAATTTTTAGGGCGGGTTATGTCCCGCTGAAATGCGTCTTGGGGCCGGCACCCCGTGCTTTGGAATTATGCGTGATCAGTGGTGGTTTTCCCAAAAAACCCGGGGGTATTGGGAGGTGTATATTGGCCACAATACGCGGTGTAAACTCTAGCAAAGAGGCACGAAGGTAGGAAGAAAGAGGATGGGTGGTGAAAAAGGAGCTTCCTAGGGAAGTCTAAATGGGAGGGTTTGATGGGGAACATAAGAATATTACTTGTTCTAGGAGGACTGCTAAAGCATAGTTTCTAATATTAGGAACAGCCATGCCTCCTAACTTGTACTTGTGAAAGAGTGTGTCCCTTTTAATTTTAGCTTTCCTTCCATTCCAGATGAAATTTTAGAAAAGTGCACTAAAATTCTAGTGTGGAATTTTGGTGCAAAGTAAGATAACCAATAGTTGATATAAAACTTAGACAAGTCTAAAGTACAGGGAATACGCTTTTAAAAAAATAAGTTCAGCCTAAAGCCTCTTTCCCCAGTGCCCGGACCTTAAAAATTTTCCCCCTCAATTTTCTGTTTAAAACCCCCTGGGTTTTTGGGTTAAGGTGGGAAAATCTTTTACTTTTTTTTAGTGATATTTTTTTTTTCTTTTCTTATACTTTTAAAATTTTTTAAAGGGTGAGGAATATGTTGGGGCTTTTAAAAAAAAATTAAAAGGGTTATTTCCTTCGCGCCGCAATTTTTAATTGGGGTTTAAACCCTTTTTTCCGGGTTAAAAACTGCCCCGGTGTTAGTCCATTCAGTGATTCTCGTATACTCGAGAGATTTGGGGCTAAGGGATTTAAAACTGGGTTCTCTTGTTGTCAGGGCCACTGTCATTTCTTGGGGTTTGTCCAAACGGGAAGGTTTTTAGGAAAAGTTTTCGGGTTTGAAAACCTTTCCAAAATAAATTTTGATAGTAAATCCGCTTTGTAGTCTACACTGAACGGGTTTTCCAAAAAAAATTGGGTTCCGGAAAAAACTTTTTAAAAATTTTCACAATTCCCATCCCCGGGGTTTTTTGGGGGGGGGGATGTGCATTTTAATTTGGGTTTTGGGGGGAAAAGGGATCCCAAACCAAAAAACAGTAACCCCTCCCCCAAACCAAGGGAAAAGATGTTAAAAAACCCGGCCGGATTCTTAAAACAGAAACCGACTGATATTTTTTCTTTGCCCTGTGGGGGCGCTCCGTTTGGATTCCAAAGTAAAAACATTAAAAATGCACTTATTATGTAACCAGGTGGCAAAAACCTTTACCAGCAGTAAAAAAGGATAAAAATCTTTTAAAAAAAATTTTTTACTTTTCCTTTTTCTATTTGTTTTTGGCTCGATTTGTTTTTCCCTTTTTTTATGTTTTCCAAATTTTTGATTAACCTCTTTAGGTCGAAACATTTTTTTTCTTATCATGTTCGTTTTTTTTTTCTCCCTGCCTTCCAAGAGCCATACCTATTTATTTTTCGATATAAATAAAAATACGAGGGTTAAATTTTTTCTGGACAAAAAATTTTTGGTTCTAATTTGCCCCCAAAAAATAATTTACCCGGGAAAAACCCAAAAAATTTCCCCCGTGGGGGCCCTTTTGGAAAAAAAATTTTTTTGTGCCTTGTTGCGGGGTTTTTGTTTTGGTGGGTTTTTCCCTTCTACGGTATTTTTTTATGTTTTTACTGTATTTTTTCAGGTCTGTTTGTTTCCGGGTTTTTTTTTAAAATTTTTAGGGTTTTTAAATGCTATTAAATTAAAACATTCTCTATTTTTTAAATTTGGCTCAGCGTAATTTTTTTGCCTCCCCTTCCCCCCCCCGGGGGCCCCCCTTTTGGAAAAAGGTGAGGGGGCATTTTTTTGCGGGCTAAAGTGTAATTTTTATTGATACTATTTTAGGATAATTTAATCTTTTTGATCACTTTTTGTTCAAATTTGTTTGGGACACAAAATGGCCCCCTCTTCCCTACCCCCACCCACCCAAAAAAAAAAAAAATTGCAATTTTGGCATTTTTTTTTTTGTTTTCTTGTTAAAATTTTTTTATGTGGTTTAATTGATGTTTTATTTTTAAAAGTTTAGGGGTTTTCGAAAAGGGACAATTCCCAAAAAGGGGTAAAATTTTCTAATTTTTTTTTTTTATTTGTAAAATTTTCAAAAGGGGGGTTAAAAACTTTATCGGCTACCCAATTTTTAGGCATATAAGGGCAACATTAAATTTTTTAAATTTTTAAAAGAAAGAGCTTTTCGGGGCTTTTAAAAAGTTTTTTAAAATTCAATAAATGGAAAATTTAAAACATTTCATAAATTAAAAGATTAAAAGGGGTAACCCTTTTTGAAAATACCCAAAAACTTTGGATATGTTACACGCCCTGTTGGATCCATTTTTTAGTTTTGTTTGGGTTCGGAAAACAAAATCCAAAAGCGGCTGCGTAAAAACAAACCAAAAAGCAAACCCAAAGCCGGTGCGTGTTTTTTAATGCGTTTTTGGTTTTCAGCGACATGCACCCTATTTGTTTTAAAAAGGGGGTCCTGCTGTGTGTTTTCGGATCAAGAATTGACGCCCACAATTCTTTGAACGGGGGAAAGAGATCAGAAAGATCATGTAAACACCTCGGTGTTTTCCAATTTATCTAAAACGGATGTTATTTTACATTTTAAAAGCAAAGTAAATAAAACCTGCACCCTTGTTAGATGGTGTTTGGGTCCCTTTAGGGTTAAAAAAAAGGATTCAACAAAGAAATTTAAAAACACGTGCAAACAATGAGTCAACATTTCCCGTGTGAACATTTCCCTTTCGTTTGTTTTTTTCTCAATTTCCCCGGGTTTAAAGGGGAAATTGGAGCGCAGCTAAATTTGATTTTAATTAATTCCCCTGGGGGTAAAAACAGATTTTCCCCCTGGGAAATTTTGTTAATTTTTCAAAAAAGCCATCAGTCATTAGTTTTTTTCTGATTTGGGTGCCGTTTTTTAAGAAAAGGGGGAAAAAAATAATACCCCCAAATTTTAAAACGGGGCTCCTTTTGCCATCTTCATGGTGGGTGTTTATTTAACTACAGTAGTGTAAAAATGGATCCGTGGGTTTTTGGAGGGGCAGGGGATTTGGTAAAAACCCCCAAAGAATATGTCCTCATGTGGTTTTCCTCTGGAGTTTATGTACAGTAAAGAGGGCTCTGTTAAGGGCTTGTCCCCAAGGGGCAAGGGTTAGGGGGAAATTTTATAAAACCGTCTGAAAAAAATGACAAGCAACGCTCCCCCTCCCGGGCGTTTTTTTTCGGGCCCCCGTTCTGAAAAAACTTAGAAAATGTTTTTTCTTCCCCCTGGGGTTTGGGCAGAACTTTAAAATGTGGGTGGGAAAGGGGGGGGGCTTGGGAAACCGCAAAACTGTGAAAACCCAAAACCTTCCCAATTCCCGGGTTCAGAAAAAGGGGCTTTAAAAATGATCCGGAAAAACCCACCGGTATTTGGTCCTTGCCGTTTTGAAAGCCCCCCTAATTTTTGGGAAGGGCATGTCCTCAGGGTCCCCTCAAGTTGGTATTGTCCCCGGGAAGGAATCTTTAACAGATAGTGATCACTGCCTGACAAAATGAAAATAAAAAAACCCTCTCCCCGTTAAAAATGAAGAAATTTAAATGTTTGTTTGCATGTATTTGAAAGTACTTTAAATACTGTAAATTTTTGTGTGTTTGTGTGGTGGTGATAGGTACTCTTTAAATCCAAGATGGTGCCCACTCCCTGTGCTGGTGTTGCCAAAACTTTTTTTAAAGTTTGGCTGTGTTGGACCTTGTTCATCCTTTTTTTTCCCGTGTTAAGCTGTGCAAAACATAAAATGACTAAGTGGGCCGTATTCGTCCCGTGGGCCTCGAGTTCAACACATGTAGTTGAATATATGGGTTTCTTACTAGAATCTGAAAGACAAAATAGCATGAAATACCTCCGTATTGCTTTTTTTATTTTAAATTTTTTAAAAGATATTCCCCAATTGAAAATAAACCCTATGGAAAGTTTAATCTGTTTTACTGGGGAGTTTTTCCTTTTTGTTAAACACAAAAAACAACATCCAAAATGGGAGGAGCCCATCAGAAAATTTTTTGAAGATTTAGTAAAACTCTTTTTTAAAATAGTTTTGCGCGGAGAAAAAATAATTATTGAATTTTTCAGTGGTAATTTTCTATCTGGGGTTTTTATTGGGGCCACATGTTTTTTTTTCATTTATATTTTATAGAAAATTTTGGGCCGGGTTTTTCTTGGCCCCGGGCAGGGAGTTAATGGAAATTTAAATTTTGCTTTTTTTTGATAAATCCTTTTTTATATTTTTGAAAAAAGGGTTTTTTAAAGGGGGGTTTTTTTTAATTTTCTGCTATAATTTATCCCTTTAAAGTTGTAGCCAAACCCCAAAAATGTTTTGGACATAAAAATTTTCAAAAATTAAAAAAATCGGAAGAATTTGGGGTTTGATGTATTGGTATGTTCACACGATGTAATTGCGGGGCGTACAGTAATTACACCCGGGGGTTTTTTGGGGTCGACTCCCCCGACACGGGGGGGTGGAGCTCGCCGGCCCAAAAGACTGTAATTTTTTTTTTCACGGGCGTATTTCCACAAGTAATTGACATTTTTCACTTTTCTTAAAACCCTATTGTATGGCGGGGAGGGAGGCGTTAATCCCAATTTCTCTTTGAGAAATGGGGGTTACCGGTTTTTTCGGTGCAATTCCGCCGTATTGAGCACAAATAGTTTCAAAAAGTGTGCTGAAAGTTTGCCTGTGAACAAAAGCCAAAGTTTTATTAGTTTTTTAAAAAGGGGTTTTTATTATGTTGTTCCCTCAGTCTGTTTTCTTGGTTTCCTTTTTGGGAAATTTAGGGGCGTGTTTATGGCTTTTTAGGCTGCAGTGAAAGCAAGGTTTGGAGCTTTGCAACCCCCGTGCTGGCTTATTTATTTAGAGATTGAAAGGTCGTTGCTTTTTGTGCCTGAGGAGGGATGCAGAAAAAATTGGGGGTTCTAAGGGAAAAGGTAGGACAATGTTAAAGGGGCACATATTGAAAATGGGTTGTTTTTGCAAAATTTTTTAAAATTTTAAAAAAACAATCCTTGTGGGGGAGAAACTGAAATTTGTAAATTCCCCTTTTAGAAATCAGGGCGGTTTGCTAAGCTTGTGCAATGGAAACTTGGGACATTTACCAATAACAACCATTTAGATTTCAACTTAAACCCCTTCCTGACATCGGGTTATAATTTTTTGGCTCTTTGTTTTTTTTTCCTCCCTCCCCTTTTCCAAAAGGGCATAACTTTTTTTTTTTTTTCCAAACTACATAGGGAAAATGGGAAAAAGTGGTTTTTGTTGTGCGGGACAAGATGTACTTTTTAATGGTGCCATTGACCATATCATATCTGGGAAACCAGAAAAAAAGTCTGAATGGGGTGAAATGTGAAAAAAAAAACCGTACCCCGCACCCCGTTTTTTGGGGTTTATCGCTTTTGTCTTAAATCTTTTTTTATAAATTTATGTGTTTTCTGTATTCTGCAAGTTTTAAAAGATTCAATTTTTTTAATTTTTTTTGTAGGGTTTTAGTAAAGTTTCTGTAAATTTTAAAAAAAAAAAAAAACATTTTATTTTTTACATTTGCACTTTCCCGCACCATTTTCTGGGACCCAGTAACTTTTTTTGTTTTTTCCCTATGGGGCCTTAATTTAGCAGCGGTTCCCCCCCCTTTTTTCCCCGGGACGGTTTTTATTTCCTATTTTTCCCGGGGGCCCCGGGGGGGGGGGGGTTTTTTGGGGGGGGGTTATTAGGGGCGGGGTTATTGACGGGGTTGGATGTTTAAATCACACACAAAGAAAAAAAAAAAAAACATAAAGTTATACTGGTATTTGTAGGTATGTATGGGGTAACCAGTTTTTATAACGCAGACAGATTGTCGGCTTGTGAGTCGTAATTTTTTTATGTGATCCACAGAGCTAAAGACCTGCTAAATTTTGATAACATTATTAATTTTATAAATAAATTTCATATGTAATCAGCTCCGTCATTATAGGTAATGCCCCTGTAGTAATTTATATATAAAATAATGAAAAACCCCCCCCAGTAATAAGAAACATGCCCCCTCCAGTTTAAAAAGAAAATACTGGCCCCCCCCCAGTATAAGTAAATACTGCCCCCTCCAGTAAAAGTAACTACTTTCCCCTCTAGTAATTATAAATACATCCCCCCCCCAGTAATAGATAAATAATCCCCCCCCGTAATGTTGATAAATACAGTCCCCTCCAGTAATAAGTAACTACATGCCCCCCTAGTAATAATAAAAATTTCCCCCTCCAGTAAAGATGGATAAATACATGTCCCCTCCTGTAATGATAGATAAAACTGTCCCCTCCTTTTTAGGGTAAATACATGTCCCCCCCGAAAAAAAAATAATCTGCCCCCCCGTAATTAAAAAATTCATCCCCCTCCTTTAATAGATATAATCCCCCCCCCCGTAAAAAAGATAAAAACATACCCCTCCAGTAAATTTATGATAAATACTGTCCCCCCCCAGAATAAAATAACAAATGCCCCTAGTTAATAAATACTGCCCCCCCCAGTAATGATGGATAAATACATGTCCCTCCGTAATGATGGATAAATCATGTCCCTCCAGTAATAGGTAAATCATGTCCCCTCCGTAATAGATAAAAAATGTCCCCTCCTATAAGTAAAAACATGCCCTCCAGTAATAAAATAAAAAACTGCCCCTCCCGTAATAAGATTACTTCCCCCTCCAGTAATAAGATATAATCCCCCCTCAGTAAAAAGAAATTACTGTCCCCCCCAGTAATAAAATAAATAATGCCCTTAGTAAATAATAATAATGCCCCCCCCCCGTAATATGGATAAAAAAATGTCCCCCCCTGTAATGAGGTAAATCATTCCCCCCAGTAAAAAAGATAAATACATGTCCCTCCAGTTAAAATAAATACATGTCCCCCCTGTAATGATGGATAAATAATGCTCCCTCCAGTAATAAAATAAATACTGTCCCTCCCGTAATAAGATAAAAACATGCCCCCTCCGTAAAAAGAAAATAAATCCCCCTCCCGTAATGATAATAAATACTATCCCTCCCGAACTAAATCATGTCCCCTCCAGTACTAAAAATGCCCCCCCAGTAATGTAATACATGCCCCCCCCCAGAATAGTAAAAACATGCCCCCGTAATAAGATAAATACATGCCCCTTTGAAATGATAAATACATGCCCCCCCAGTTTAAAGTAGTAAATACATGCCCTCCCGTAATGATAGTAAATACAATCCCCTTCCCGAACTAAATACATGTCCCCTCCGTACTAATACATGCCCCTCCAGTAATTAAAAAACATGTCCCTCTGTAAGAATGGAGGTAGTGGATCCGCTGGACCACCGCAAGCGATTGGTGTAAGCCTACATGGGGAGGACGGAATCTAAGTTGAAACCGGTTTTCACCAGAGGCCCGCGCAAAGCGGGATGGAGACTTGCTGCGGCGGGTGAACTACCTGGTCGTACGACTGGCGTGCTTGCTGCGGTGGCAGCCAAGGCAGTGCGTGGTACAGATTCGTGAGGCGTTGGCGGGTGGGGACAGGCCAGGAGGGTCAGGACAGGCTGGCAATGGTTCGTGGTCTAGGAAACAGGAGCGTAGAGGTTCCGGTACACGGGAAGTCAGACAACGAGCCAAAGAAGCTTTCTCTAAAGCTGTACGCAACTAAGATCGGAAAGGTGACCCGGTAGGTAGAGGGTTTAAATAGGGTCACCTGCCTAGCCATTAACCAATAATGGGGTACGGCCATTATAATCCTCGAGAGCCGGCGCGGGGCGTGCGCACGCGGCCGGCCAGGGGACGGAAGACTCAGGAGCGCTGGAAGGTAAGGGGGGGGAAGCCGGGACCCGACCGAGGGCCCGGCGCAGGGGCCTGCGGGGACCGTCGGGTGGACTGCACGATATGCGCCCGCGCGCCGGTGCGAGGGGCTGCGGGACCACCGGGGGACAGTACCACCCTCACCTTCGCCCCCTCCTTCTTCTGGTTCGGAGGTAGGTCAACACGAGTCCGCGGTTCCAGGATGTTCTATCCTGGCTCCCAAGATCTCTCCTCCGGACCGAATCCCTCCATTCAACATGAATTGCCGTTTAACCCTAACATCCTCATAGCCAAGATCTCTTTGACCGCAAATATGTTGGAGGCTACGGAATCAGAGAGGAGGGGACAACTTTTCTGGAGAAGGGTTCAACACGAGGGCTTTAGGAGGGATACATGGAATGAATTAGGGATCAGACACAATTGGTGGGAGGGAGTTTGAGCTTATACGCCACTGGATTTAATACGGCTCAGGATTCAATGGGGACCTAGGAGAGCGGGGCCAGCTTGTAAATGGGGATTTTTAAACTGACTATTTGGCAGGGACAGCCTGACTTGGTCCCAGGGGGTTAAGGTTGGAGTGGTCACCTATTACTGTCCGCCTGGACCTTCCTACGGGCTGGCAGCACGCTGCTGGGGACTGACGAGTCTTGCTCCCTGATGCCAGATAGGTCGTGTGGACCAAGGCGTCCACAGAGGGAACCTCGGAGGAAGGAGGGCAGTGGAGAGTGAGGGCGGGGAGCCGACCATAAACAATTAACAAAGGGGGACGCCGCCTGAGGACCTGAATACTCAGTGGAATTGTATTTGAAAAATTAGGCCCTGTGTAGGAGTGTCGGACCAATCTTCTGGCGAGCAGAAACAAGTGACGTAAAGTAAATGCACAGATCTGGTTGAATCTCTCTACCTGGCGTTAGTAGATTGCGGATGTAAGTCGAAGAGATGTCTATCTTCACCCGCAATCGGGAGCAGAGTGACCGCCAGAAATTGGGACACGAACTGCCACCCCACGTTCAGAAACGTTGTGCTGGGCAGGACGTGGATGCGGAAGATGTGACTAAAGAACTGGGAGGCCTGACGTGGTCGCGGAAGGTAACCCGGGGCAGTGGGGACGAAGTGCGCATCTTCGAAAACCTATCCGTAATGACCCAGATCACGGTGTTGCCTGAAGAGGATGGAAGGTCGGTGATGAAATCCATCGCCACTGGGACCATGGATTATGGGCGTAGGCAGGGGTCGCAGTAGCCCAGGAAGGGACGTGGCGGGGACCTTATTACGGGCACAAGTTAGCATCAGGCTTCCATCAAAGTCTTAATATCTTTAGCCAGTCCTGGCCACCAGTTAGAACAGAGAGAATCAACTGGAACGATCTACGGTGCCCCCGGATGTCCTGCCAAATGGAGCAGTGTCCCCAATTCAGGATTTTCTTGCGCAGCGATGGCGAACGTAGGTCACTGCCAGGGGTATCGACGAAGGGAGGAAGGTGCTGCTGGGATCAGGCGTTCCGGAGGTATGATGTGTTGGTGCTGCGGCTACACTCTACTTGACGGTCGGTCATGCGGTGAGAGAGTGCTTCAGCCCTGATGTTCTTCTCGCTGGGCGATATGGATCCGGAAGTCAATTCTGGCAATAAAAAAAAAAGAGACCACAGTGCTTGCCGAGGATTGAGGCGCTGGGCCGAATGGAGGTACTGAAGATTTTTGTGATCAGGTATATCACCTCAAAAGGATGTGTGCTCCCTACCAGGAAGATGCCGCCACTCTTCCAGGGCCATCTTGTTAGCGAGCATATTCTCGGTCCCCAATAGCATAGTTCCTCTCTGCAGACGAGGAAGGTCTTGGAGAAGATGCCGCATGTGGTCGGTTCTCCCCTTGGGGCCCTTTTGAGTAAGAACAGCTCCCGGCCCCCACGAAGAGGCATCCACCTCTAGAGGAGAAGGCTTCTAGGTTTCAGGGCGTGACAGTAATAGTGAGCGGATGCAAAGCCGCTTCAAATCTTGAGAAGGCTCTTACGGCGCTGGATGGCCAACATTGGGATTGGCCTTCTTCCTGGTGTGAGAGCCACAATTGGAGCACCAGTGTAGAGAAGGTGGGATATAAATGACGATTATAATTGGCAAAGCCCAAAAAACGTTGTATGGCTCGAAGTCCAACAGGTCGTGGCCATTTGCAAGATTGCAGACAGCTTAGTGGGATGCATTTGCATGGCCGCGGTCGGAGAACATGTAACCGAGGAAAGACTGGGTCTGCGTTGGTGGAACACGCACTTCTCTAACTTGGCGTAAAGGCGGTTGCTGCGAAGGCGTTTCAGGACCAGGCGCACCTGTGATAGATGGAGTTCCGTGAGGTCAGGGGAAGAGAAAACCAAGAATGTCGTTCCGAGTACACGATGAAACACGTTTTGGTAGAGCAGGTCCCTGAAGATGTCGGTTTACGAACTCCTGAAAGGACCGCGGGGGCATTGAAAAGACCGAAATGCATCACAGGTATTCAAAAATGGCCGTGCGGGTATTGAACGCCGGTTTCCAATCTTTCTCACTCACGGATCCTGATGAGATTGTATGCCAAGAGCAGGTCCTGTTGGAGAAGACCTTTGGCTCCTTGTAGACGGTCAAAGAGTTCAGTAATTAGTGGCAACGGGTACCGGTTTTTCACGGTAATCTGGTTCAGGCCCCGGATTAGTCGATGCAGGGACGGACGGTGAACATCCTTCTTCTGTTAGAAGAAAAACCGGCTACGGCGGGTGATGAGGACTGCGTAATAAAGCCCTTTTCAGGTTATCAAGGATATAGTCCGATGGGCCTGAGTTCTCTGGATGGACCAAACGGGTAAATCTATTCCCCGGAGGAGGGCTGTGGTCACAGGAAGGAGGTCTATGGGACAGTCATAGGGGCGGTGAGAGGAAGGGATTCGTGTCCTGTTTCTCCGAAATGACGTCCACGTAGGTCCCGGTATTCAGCGGGATGACTGGCAGGGAACTGTACGACTGAATGAGGTGGAAGGCCCGGAAGTCCGCGGGAACTGAGAGACAGCCGATTCTGGCAGTCGGAAGCCCCAGCGTAGGAATCTTCCTGGTTTTCCAATCGTGGGTCGGGGCATGGGGCTGTAGGCACGGAAGACCAGAGGCTTGCGGTGGATGACCGAGGGGAGGACGTAGAAGTGATCTTCCTCCTTGTGTAAGGCCCCCAGCGGAGAGACAACGGCTCCTTGGTCACACGTTCCGAATGGCCTCCCACTATAGTAGCTCGCCACTCAGGAGGTTTTCACCAGGGGCTTCTCCAGACGGGTCACCGGAAGGCGTTCACTGGGACACCAGGGTGGCTGTAAAAAGTTCCCGGCGGATCCTGAGTCCAAGTAAGGCGGGGGGCACCGAATAAAGCCGGAAGGTCCGGAACCCGATAGAAGAAACCTCAACCTCAATAGTAAGACGTGGAGAGGAAGTTGTTAACACCAGGGATGCCTCTACGACATTGCCTCTTGGTGCGGGGCGTTTCCCTGCCGCTGTGGGCCGAAGCGGGCAACCATTGCGGAATGTGAATCCGGGCTGGCACAGTAAAGGCACAATTGCTCTGCCCGAAGGCGGGAAAGCTCTGTTCGGTCAGATGTGCCGGTCCACCTGCATGGGTTCTTCACTGGTAGGAAGTGAAAGCGGCAGCTGGGTGGGTCTTTGGAAGACCGGGGACAGGCGAGGCAAATGGGCAGTGGTACGGGCGTGATCACGTTCTGGCGTAGTTCCTCTTGACGCTGGCGAAGCGTACATCGATCCGAGTTGGCTTAGGTGGGAACTGTTCGCTTAGAGAGGTCGGGATCTCTCTAGCCGCTTAAGGGTGTCCTTAAACTCTGCCGGACAGGCCCATTTTTTAATGGTGGCACATAGGGCTGGCGTCGTTCCAGGTACTGCTACACGACGCCAGGGTCCGGAAACGGAATGCGTGAGGCGCCTGACAGAGGAGTCGCCATGGCGTTGGTTCAGTTATAGAGTCGGTCTCCGACGAGGAAGCCCGTGCCGGCTTTCTTCATAGACAACTGCGGAACTCTGAAGAGGAAAGTCGGTAGGTCAGTTCCGATACGGATAGCCCGGGTCCCAGAGAGGGGTGGACCAAGCTAGAGCCTTCCCGGACAGCCTGAATGACCACGATGGACCTAACCTTGGAACGTTCAGTGGGAAATTGACGGCCTTCCAACTCAACGTGCATCGTCACTGGGTTATATATCCCCTGCACAGTTTGGAGGTTCCAGTCTCAATATTGTCATGTAGTGGTAAGCTGTAGCCGAGAAGTCCCGTGGTACTGGCGGGAGGTGTCGCCACAGGAGGAGGTTGGTCGGCGGGTTGTTAGCCAGGTAGCTGCTGCATCATGGCGGACAACTGGTTCAGTGCTGGGGCTTGTTGCGCTAGTTGATGAGACTGCTGAGCCACTATCGCTGTTGAGAACCGGATCACTGGGCAGAGGGAACTTGGCGGATCCATGGCCGGATCTTACTGTTACGATTGAAGGTAGTGGATCGCTGGACCACCGCAAGAGATGGTTTTGTAAGCCGTACCAGGGGACGGAATCTAAGTAGAACCCGGTTTTCACCAGATCCGCCGCAAAGCGGGATGGGACTTGCTGCGGGGAGAACTTACAAGGTAGTCCCAATGGCGGTGACTTGCTTTGCCGGTGGCAGCCAAGGCAGTGCGTGGTACAGAATCGTGGAGGGCGTAGGCGGGAGGAGTCGGGACAGGAGGTGGTCTGGGACAGGCGGGGCAATGGTTCGTGGTCGGAAACAGGAGCGTAGTGGTTCGGGTACTCGGATGTCAGACAACGAGCACAAGAAGCTTCTCTAAAGGCTGTCGGCACCTAAAGATCTGGCATAGGTGACCCGGAGGAAGAGGGTTAAATAGGGTCACCTGCCAGCCTTATCCATAGCATGGGCCGTACTGGCCCTTTAAATCTCGAGAGCCGGCAGCGCGCGCGCCTAAGGCGAGGGGCGCGCGACAAGCGGCCGGCCAGGAGGACGGAAGGCGGCTCAGCGAGGCAGGAAGGTTAAGGGGGACCCAGTAAGGGTGTCAGACGTGTGCGCCGCAGAACGGGCGAGGGGCTGCGGGACCACCCGTGACACCTCAGTAATAAGATAAATCATGTCCCCTCCAAGGATAAGATAAATACATGCCTTCCAGTAATGATAGATAAATACATATCCCCTCCAGAACTAAATACATGTCCCCTCCAGTACTAAATACATGCACTCATGGAATGATAGTAATAAATGACCCTCCAGTAATAGATAATACATGCCCCCAGTATTGATAAATATATACCCCATACAGTATTGTTAGTTAAAATACTTGGACCCCCCCCCTCCACTAATGAGTACTGCTCGCTTTAGTTATATGCCCCTACAGTAATTATAACCACCTCTTTGTAAAAGCCCCCTTTTAGTAATATGCCCTCCAGTAAATATACCCCCTTAGTTAAAATGCCCCCCCTTAGGTAATATGCCCCTTCAGTAATATGCCCCATAGTAATATGCCCCATAGTAATTTGCCATCCTTTAATATGACCTCATAGTAATATGCCCCATTTGTAATATGTGTTTTGGTTCAGCACCTAAATGGTATGAATCTCGATTGTAAACGCGTTTTTTCTAATGGATGTATTAAGGTGCATGAACAAAAAGGAAAAAGACACTGCTCCCGCCCCAGTAAAAAAAGACACTTCTAATTTATTTCAAGAAAAAAAGCATTTTTAAAACCTATTGTTAAAGTTTTTTGGGTTTGCAAAGTAAAAGGAGGTCTGGAGTGCAGACCCCCACAAAAAAAACCCCTAGGTAAGCAAAATTTGGTCAGCCCATAAATTTGGTTAGGTTTTTTTTGGGTTAACTTTTGAAACCCTGTAGTTTCTTACATCTTTTGGGGTTGTAGTCTAAAATAAAGGAGCCATTTGGGGGGTAAAATAGAAATTTCCATTTTTAATTCCACAACATTCCCCCCTTAAAATTTGTTGATTTCCCCTTTTCCCCTATTTCCCCTTATTCTATTTCAAACCTTTTCCCTTTGGGGAAAGGGGGGGCCCCCCAAAAAGGCGGACCCCAAAAATTTAACCCTGGGCGACCTATCTAAACCTCTTTTTTGTCAAGGGGGGGAAAATTTGTTTAAGGAGTGTTTTATCGTCTTCTTTTTTCTTTCTGCGGAAGCGGGTTTTTTAGTTGGGGGTGTTCACAGCTTTTTTTTTGGTTTTTTCCTTACAGCCCAATAATTTTTTAAAACCCAAAGGGGGGAGGGACTTGCATTTGGCGTTATAGGGGGGCCGTCTCCTTTTTCGACTTCTTGGTTGGGGTATGTAGGATGATTTTAGAAACCAACTTCTCCGTATTTTCCTCAAAAAAGGGAAAAACCCACAACACACAATTAATGCCAGAAAAACCCAAAAATGAAAAAATTCAGCAATCCCTATCCACTAGCGCTCCTTCCCAAACCTTCAACCAGAAAAAACCCAGCTGCCCAAAGGGTGGTAAAATCCCAGGTTTCTTTTCAAATCCTCGAGGATAAAGGGGAGTTTTTTTAATGTCAAAGGGGGATTTTAAACCTTTTGGGCCCCTGGGGTTACCCTGGGAAAAATGTCCCGCCCCCCTTTCTCTTTCCTTTGCACACCCCCACTCATTTTGCTAACATCATATCTGGGGCCCCATTCATTAAAAACGCCTTTGCAGAAGTTGGATTTTCCCTGTTGCTGGGCCCTATTACTCTTGTACAATCCACAATCTCTGTGATTTTAGTAGATGAAATTTTGACCCAATCCCGTTTTTAAATAACAGTAATGTTTGGTTTTAGGGCCAAACCCCTTCGAAACCTGGTCTTTTGGTCTTAAACTTGTCTGGTCCCCCCCGGGGGGATCCTTTTGATAAATATTTCATTGGTTAAAAGTTCCCTTTTAGGGGGGGGTTTTCCCCTTTTTTCCTGCTGGGGGAAGGGAAAGAGTTGTTTTTATTTGCTTCTCTCGAAATGTGGAAGGGGATGGGCAATTTTCCCAAGGCCACTGTCCTGCCCAGTTCCCCTGAAAACGGGTTTTCTTTTTTTAAGGGTCCCCAAATTTCCCAGTAAAAATCTACAAAGGGGGAAAGGGGCCCTGGTTTTGGGGTTGACCCCACTCATGTTACTGTAGGTTGAACAGTCCCCCTTTGTGGTGAATTTTTTCCCAAAAACCTGCTTTTCCCCCTTTTACCGGTGTAGGAAGTAAAATTTTCCTAGGTAAATTGGGGACCCACCCCCGGGTTTTGGTGTTTTCGTTGTAAATTGGTTAACTAGCCTTCCATTTCTCACGGGCCCGTAGGTTTTAGTGGTTTTTTTTGTAAAAAAACTAAAAAAACCACCCCCTGTGCTGTTGGAGGAATTTGGGTGGGACAGTCCCAAAGGGTGAGGCCTAGCCCTGAACAGACTTTACAGTTGGTTTTATTGTGTTGGTCAGCAGTGTTTTTAAAACCAAAATTTCCACCCACAGATTTTGTCAGAAAAACCCGGGGTCTCTACCTGAAAACAATATCATCAAAGGGGGGGGTCGGCTTATTTTCCCATGTCTTTAAAAGGGTTTGGACATGTGAAAAGGGGGATTAACGGCGGGGATTAGGAGTTTTGGGCCGGGTTAAAATCGTTCCCACACTTGGGAACCTTTTCATTTTTCTTGCAGCTTGTTATCCCCAAGTTACTTTTTTTCCCTGACCCCTTGATAGTTGCCTAATTAAAATTTCCCAAGCATCCCTGGCGGGGGTTTTCTAGGACAGAACAACCCTCAGGGCTTTCGGTGCGGGGCTGGGTTGGGAGTCATGGGGAGAAAAGTGAATTCCCATTTTTTTATCCCTTTTTTAAAGAGCACTCTGGGGTTTTTATTTCCAATCATTCCCAGTTTTTCCGCCCCCCGCCCCCCAAATTTCGCACATTTTTTTCCCAAAAATTAATCACCCCGTGCAAAAAAGTACGGGTGCCTTCATTACGCCGGGCCCAAAATCTATGGGGCCATTCCACCTAACTTTCCTTTTTGGGGGGGTTAATTGCATACTTTAAATAATAAAAAAAATTTGTATGTAGCCACTTGTGTGGGGTTTAGGTTATCCCAAAAAGGTGGGGGAAACCCCGGGTTTTCTTTGGAAAGGGACTACTTGTTGGACCTAAAAGGGGGCCCCTCCTAGGAGGAAACTAGAAATACAGTTTTTTTACTGTCTCCACCATCCTAAGGTGGTTTGCAATTTTTCAAGGGAAAAAGAAGTCCCCCGGGGGTTTTCCCTGCAAGCTTCACGAGGGACTTTTGGTTTTAAAAACCCCTGATATGGCCCTTTTTAAATTGTGGTTAAATTTTGTTTTCCTCACAAATTTTAAAAGTACACCCAATCTCCAGGCTTCATTTCAGGGGGGCAAAAAGGGGAGGCATCAGGTTTGGGCAATAGGGGAAAGAGAACTCAAAGCTTTTGTTTTTTAGTTAGTTTTTTTGCAAGGGGTTGAAAACATAGGTAATTGTACACCCCAGACGCTTTGGGGTTTTGTTGGGGGAAAAAAGGGTTTCCCAAAACCCGGGCTAAAGATCCTTTTTGGATTTTTAGGAGGACGGGCCCAAGGAGCCTCGTGGTGTGTACCCCCTTTTCCCCTTGAACGGGGTTTTGGGGCAGCCCTATCGGGCCCGGGGGCATCCCTTTTTCCCCTGGCCCCTTTCCCACATGTGGGCCAAAGGGTGCCTTTTTAGTCTTTCCCAAAAGTTTGCCAAAAAAAGGGTGGTCCCCAGAGTGTCCAGATTTTTTTGGTGACAGTTGCCATGAAGGCAGGCCCTTTGGCCCTTTCTTTAAATTCTGGGATTCCATTTTCAAAAAACCCAATTTTCGGGTTATTTAACTTCGGGGCTGTTGTTTGGCCATGATTTTGCCACCGGGTTTGGTTTCGGCCATCCGGGAGAAAAATATCCACCCCCAAAAGGGCGTTCATCCCTTTGGATTTTGGGCATCGGGTTATGATCAATCTGGACCCTATGAAATGGGTGAAAAGGGTTTTCCCAAAGGGGTTTTGGGGGGGAATTTTCATTTTTTCCCTGGGTTTTTCCCTTTGGGAGAAAATTTCCCACTTCCCTGCAGTTGTTGCTTGTTAGAGTTGAAATTCCGGGTTTCCAAGTATTTTTTGGGTTACCCAACCCTTTTCAAAAGGGTTTTTGGGGAGGTGTCCGGGGTCCGTGTGCCCTTTTGTACCAAAAGCGGGGTAGAGTGTCTTGGGCAGAAAGGGGGTCTGTTGTTCTTCTCATAAAAGCCCAAACTGCTAGTTTTTCCACCCCCTTTTCTTTTCCCACATTTTTTTCCCTTTCCCGGGGGCTTTTTTTTTGTTTTGTTTTAAAATTGTCCCCCGGGAAGAGGGTAAAGTCTTGGAATTTTTCGGGTTTTAGGCCCTTGTCTACTCGATTCCCTTCCTCCCCCTCTTGGGTTTCCCTTTTTGGGCTTTTTGGTCAGCAAATTTTTTTTTCCTCTGGCTTGTTTGGAGTTTTGGAACCCATGTGCTTTTAAATTGGAATCCCACCTTGTTTAGGAAATTATCGGGGGCGTCCTTTGGCCCTGGAGGGTTGTCTGTTTTCAGGGGGTTCCTGCTGTTTTTTAAAATTCTTTGGGCCCTTCCCAGGATTGGTCCAAAGTCGTCTGCCCCCCCAAAAGTTTTTTTAAATCGGTTTTGATTTTGGGCCCAACCTTTTTCTTCTGCCTGTTTACTTGTTTTTGTGGGGCTTAAAGTTTGGCCTCTTGGGATGCCCTTTTGGGGGGGAAACTTTTTGGCTTCAAGGGCCCTGTGGTGGGCCGTTGGTTACTGCAAAAGGCCCGTGTGATACTTCCACCTGAATTGCAAAAGGGAAAAAACATTACAAAAATGGTGTATTTCCGGGTCTTAAAGAGGGTCCTTTTCACGGGGGGGGAGATGGCAGTTTCCGTTTGCTTTAATTTGAAAGCAGTCATGATTTTCCCAAATTAAAGGGTTTGTTTTTTTTAAAATCTTCCTCTTTTGGGAACCCCCCCCTAGGAAGGGGAAAGTAGGGTTTGACGGATTTAAAAAGTATAAAGGCTTTAGAGTGATATTAAACCCGGGTTTTGGGGGGGAACACTGAAGGCGCGATGCCCGGCCATGGTTTGGTTTTTTTTGGTGGTTGGTTCAGGTTTGCTGAGATGTCATGAGGAGCCCGAAGTATCAGGGAAAGGCCAAAAAACAAAGTCTGCAGTTTTTTTCAAGCAAGGCCTGGGCAGCAAAAAAAGCTCGGAGGCAGGGAAAGGGCCAAACCCCTTTGTTTCCCGGTCCAGGCAGAAAAAACAATGCCAAAAGGTTGGTGCCTGTTTCCCTGGGGCCTGGGCCAAGACTTCCCAATGCGTGACCTTCTTTTTTATAGCAAAAAGTTTAAAAGGGTTCTGGTAGTCCAAGGGCAGGTGTCGCTGAAATAGCTGATTTTAGCAGGGGTAAAGGTTTTGAGAGATTAAACGAGAGTACAAAGGGATCTTTTTCCCAAAACATTAAAAAAAAGGGTTTGGAAAAAGGCCCCTCGCCCCGGGAGAGGAGTGGGGAATTTTTCCCCCTGTGGGGTTTTTGGCCCAAAATTTTTACTCTGGGGCCCGACCCTTTTGACTGTTTCTTGATGGAATCCCGGGGGACCCCCCAAAGAAGCGTTGTCAGAAAGTGAGCATGGGCCCTTTCCTTTAAAAAGCCCCGGGCGTTTAAAAAACTGGGGTAGCCCGGGGTTTTATATTCTCAAATGATTCCCCCCTTTTCTTTTGTAAATCATGCAAGGTTTGGGCCTGGTCAGGAGGGATTCTTGGCCCCCACTTTGGCTGTGCACGAAAAATCCCCCCCCGCTTAAAATTTTAGTGAGTCCTGCTAGATCCCCCCAAGTTGCAGAAA
The DNA here is from genome assembly GCA_025379985.1 of Phyllomedusa bahiana. NCBI lineage: Eukaryota > Metazoa > Chordata > Amphibia > Anura > Hylidae > Phyllomedusa > Phyllomedusa bahiana. The sequence goes on from JAODAL010005287.1 coordinate 91,241, forward strand.
AGGTCTTTCGGGGGTCTGTAAAATAAACTATAAAAAAAGGGGATGGGTGCTTTCGGGGTTGGCAAGCTTGCCCCCACCCCCCCCCCCCCCCCCCCTTGCGGTGGTTTGGGGGGGAAAAGGGCTTTAAAAGTTTGGGGGTATTGGAGGGGGGGCCAAAAATTCTGTTTTGGCCCGGGCCCCGTGAAACTCCGGGGGTGTGGGAGTTGTCCAGTCCCCCGTTTCCCCCCCCGGGTTTTTCTGGGTTCGGGGCCCCAGGGGGGCGGGCCCCATGCCCCCAATTTGCCCCCCTTTTCCCCTTCCCTTGTTTTTTCCCTGCATCCCGAGGGGGCTAATAATTTTTCCCGGGGGGCCTTGGGTGGGTTGCGCATTTGCATCCAGTAAGGGGTGAAGGGTTTTTTCCAAAAGGGCCTCCTCCCCGTGGAGTCTCCCCCTTTTTTTCCGGAAAATGTTTAAAAACAACTTCCTTTTGGGGCGGAGTTTAAAAGGGGGAGTGTGGGTTTTGTGACAATGGTTGGTGCTTTTTGGGTGGGGCAGGGGGGGTGACAAGTGACATCAAAAATTTGGGGGGGGTTTCCCCCCAGAAAAGGGGTTGGGGCCTTTTGGTTTCCCACATTTTTGACAATTTTCTGCCATTTTTTTGGGTTTTGGAAAAACCACCAAAACTGCAAAAGGGCAAAATTTGGTCGGCCCCCCCCCCTTTTGGGGGGCGGGGAACGTGTGCAATTTAAAAAAAAAGATTCACCATTTTCAATTAAATTTTTAGATAAAAAAATTTTGGCTTTCCTCCCCGGCTTTCCTCTATTCCCCTTCCCCCCCTTCTGCTTTGGAAAGGGTTTGCTGTTCGGTTCCAGGGTTCTGCTGCAAGCAGGAGGTTTGATCTTTCAACAACCCTTTTTTCTTATGAGGGCTTTCTGCCCTTCCCCAGGCTGTAATCTCCCCCCTGTTTAAACCCACACACCCACATCAACTTTTTCACCTTCTTCCCATACAGGCCCCCCTCTCTCTCTGCCACCACCTCTATGGAGGTCCTCCCTTTCTCTATCTTCGAGTTCCCTGAGCCCATCCTCACTCAACAGCCCCTCTCTCCACAACCTATATCTTTCACTTCTTTCACCCTCTTCATGCTAAAATCTATGACCGGGACAACATGTCGGTCATTCTACATCTTGCAGCAGCGTTCCCACAGCTAACCTCTGCACCACAGAGTATAAATTAAGGCAGAAAACAAAGATTCCTCTATCCCCTGGTACCAGAGGTCTAAGTCCTAATAACCTTAGTGGCTGAGGCGTTTTGGGTGGTTTCACTAATCTACAACCTTTTCCTTCTAAACGCTAGCATTAATACAGTTAAACACAAATGACAACAACAAATATCACAGGACATTCGACCACCGGTATAAATGTGAGGATCTTCCCCCCTTTTCTCTTACAGGGAGAAGGTTTAATGTAACGTGAAGTGCGCCCACCGCGACACTTCACCTATTTTCCGTAACGTGAAGTGCGCCCACCGCGACTCCACCTATTTTCCGTAATGTGAAGTGCGCCAACCGCGTCTCCTTCACCTATTTTTCTGCCTCCCATTCGACCCGCGCCTTCCGCGTCAAAGTCAACGGGACCCGGCGTCTTTCCCCTCACAAATACACCGATGATCAACACACCACCAACAAATCACCAGGTTAACAATCGTTAATCACGTTAATCACGTTAATCAAAGCAGGTATACTGTATAGGCAGGTTATGGGTCCCCCAGCAGGTATATGGGCAGGTTACGGGTCCCCCAGCGGTTATATAGGTATTTTATAGGTCCCCTAGTAGGTATATAGGCAGATTATAGGTCCCCCAGCACACATATGGGTAGGATATATGTCCCCCAGCACATATATATATAAGTAGCTCATAGGCCTTACAGCATGTATATAGGTAAATTATAGCTCCCCCTGTACGGATATAAGTAGATAATAGCTCTCCCTACACATATATAAGTAGATAATAGCTCTCCCTACACATATACAAGTAGATAATAGCTCTCCCTACACATATACAAGTAGATAATAGCTCTCCCTTGCACATATAGAAGTAGATAATAGCTCTCCTGCACATATAGAAGTAGAGAATAGCCCCCCTGCACATATAGAAGTAGAGAATAGCCCTCCTGCACATATAGAAGTAGATAATAGCTCTTCCTTGCACATATATAAGTAGATAATAGCTCTCCCTTGCACATATATAAGTAGATAGTAGCTCTCCCTTGCACATATATAAGTACATAATAGCTCTCCCTTGCACATATATAAGTACATAATAGCTCTCCCTTGCACATATATAAGTAGATAATCGTCCCCTGCACATATAGAAGTAGAGAATAGCCCTCCTGCACATATAGAAGTAGATAATAGCTTCCCCCTGCATATTTATATTTAGATTATAGGCCCCCCAAGATGAATAGAGACAATTAAATGTAAGAAATTAACCCCACTCACCTGACTTCGCTCCCTGCCGCTGTCGCTGCTCCCGGTCTGTTTCTTCAGCGGTGTGACGTCACCAGGCCGCGCGCGGGCAGCGTGATGACGCGCACGCCGCCCGTGCTGTGCTCTTCGGCGCGCACAGAGCCGCATCCTGCCTGCGGCTTCCTAGTACTCTGCGGAGCTCTCTGCTCCGCCAAAGCATCTGTCCGGCGGACGCACATACAGTTAGTCCTGCCACCGCTGCCATCGCCAAGGTCCTAAGCCGATAGCTTAGTGACTGGTAACGGCTTAGGACCCTAATGATCGGCGGCGGTGGCGCCGGGGACTAGTGCAAAGTACTAGAAGGGCTGAGTGCAGACCCCCACACAGAACACCTAGGTAAGCACACTTGTCAGTCCATGATTGGTTATGCTCTTATTTGGTTCAGTCTGCAACCTGTAGTTCTCTTACATCATCTTGGGTGTAGTCTGAATGAAGGAGCCATCTTGTGGGTGAAATAGACATTTCACATTGTACATTCCACAACATATGCCCCTCCAGTAATATGCCCCTTTAGTAATATGCCCCCCATAGTAATATGCCCCTCCAGTAATATGCCCCTCCAGTAATATGCCCCTCCAGTAATATGCCCCTCCAGTAATATGCCCCCATAGTAATTAAAAAAAAAAAAAAAAGGAGAGAGAGCGTTACTCACCATCTTCCGATCCCTGCAGAGATCTTCCTCCTCCTCCCAGCGTCCGACGAGACCGTGCGGCGCAGGGGGTGCGACGTCACTGTGCATCACACTCCCTGCGCCGCTGATCTGTAGATGCGGAGCTCAGTGAGCACCTCATCTACAATGATAGGGAGAGCAGGGGCGGTAATGCACCGCCGCTGCTCTCTCGATGTGTGCAGCTGCTAAGTCTGCGCGGCCGGATTACATCGGCCACGCAGAGAAGATGCCGACCGCCCGGACTAAAGTCACCGGGCGGCCGGCATCATGTGTTGCCGGTGCCGCGGACCGGCAGGGGATGGGCTACGGCCCGGTGCCGGTCTGCGGACCGGCGGTTGGGGACCCCTGTAATTGAGGGTTCCTTTTTTTGTGGGTTGGAGTGTAGTTTTTAATCAGACCATTTTGAGATACATTTCACTTTTTATTCCAATTTTTAGGGAAAGTGAAAAGACCAAAAGATGCAGTTCTGGTGTTTCGATATTTTTTCTTCTATGGTGTTCAGTGTACAAGATAAATTATTTATATTTTAATAAATCAGAATTGTACAGACGATACCAATTATGTGTAATTTTTTTTATTTTTACACTAGTAAAATGAAAAAAGTGGGGTAATTTGAACGTTTAGTATTTTTTTTATACTTTTAAAATATGTCATTTCTTTTACTTCCTGCCTGGAGCAGTAATAGAAATGTTAAAGAGAACCTGTCACATAGATTATGCCTCTCTGGCTGAGGACAGCACAAGCTAGTGACAGACATGCTGTTCCCAGCACTGTGTCCTTTATTCTGTAAGATGCTGTAGTTTTCGAGTATTTAATGCTCAAATCTGCAGTTTTTAGCCAGAAAAAAAGTCATTTAAAGAGTCCAGTTTTTCAAACTCCGCCCACCTGTGGCTATCCCCGCCCACCTCAATTGATAAACCTATTACTTTGAATAGGTAGAAACCTGTGAATAACTGTCAGTGGGCGGGGCTAGCCTTTGGTGGGCGTGGCTAACACCCGCTCATGAATAAGATTTGAGCATTAAATGCTCTAAAACTGCTGCATCTTACAGAATAAGGACACAGTGCTGGGAACAGCAGGTCTGACACTAGCTTGTGCTGCCCTCAGCAAAGGGGGGCATAACATATGTGACAGGTTCCCTTTAACACAGTGGCTATGGAATATGGAAGCCTTCATCACCCCCGTTGTGGGGGTGGGATTGGTGATCAGAGGATGCACATCACCAATCCTCATTCATTTAGACACTGTGGCATCTAATAGATTAAACAGCCGGGATTGGTTTATTGAGTAAGCCCGCTACATAGGACCATACCGACAATATGATGTACCAATACGTACCCATTGCTGGTAAGGGGTTAATACCCTCAAATGGGTTCTCCCAGCAGGCTGTTTTACAGAACCTGTTCTACATATCCAGCTTCAGGGTCCCACTTTCTGGTTAGGCTGTGGGTGCTTCTACAGCAGTGACTGACATTTCTGCTCTGCTGTTCCTAGCTGAGCCTGATAGAGGGACATTAGTAATGGAGCAGCAGGGCAGAAGGCTACAACGCTCTAAAGGGTTAAAGTCTGTCAGTAACAAAGATAAACAAGCTCCTGTGCTGTTGATAAGACACAGCAGAAAGTAATATCTCATTAAGCTCTGAAAGGAAGCAGAATCAGAACAGCAATGTATTTAGTATTCGTTTTATTTACATTTGTGTACATAATTAAAGCTAATCAATGTGGTGAGAATACCCCTTTAATATCAGCTCTGATATCCTTTAAAAAAAAAAAAAAAAATGAAAGCTGAAAACTGATGGCTAGGCTTATGATAGGAAAACCCCTCTTAACGCTAATGTCACGTGTTGCATTTTTCTAAAACTGTACAGGTTTTTAGGTGTGTTTTTGCATGTAAAAATTGTAGCAGCTAATTGTTAGCTTAAAGCCAACAGGGAAATATGAAACAGAATATACAGGTTGCTTTTTTTTTTTTTTTTTAAATATTGCATCTGTCACCAGTACTGTCCCTTTGTAAAAAAAAAAAAAAAAAAAAAATATACGTTTGTTCTAAAATTTTGAACAATTCAAATCTGCACAAGAAATTCCGACCTCTTGTTGTTTTGCGCTTACTAGAAAAGTGGTTGGGGATTAGTGGAAGGGAAAGCACTCTCCAAAGAGCAACAGATTTACCACCACTCACACCAGTAATTGGTGTAAATTATGAGACAAAGCTCATAGCTGGTGTACAGATAACCAAATGATGTGCCAAAGAGGCAGTTGCTGCTTCATAATCTGACACATTTTAATCTGACACGTTTTCCAGCATAGATTGAGGCACGCATATGAAATGGGATGTTCACACGGCGTTTTGAATAAGTTTTTCGGATCCGAAAAAAGGCATCCAATACGTACCCAAAGTGTACTGCTTGTTTGGATGTGTTTTTGCTGCAGCAGACACGCACCCTATAGTTCTATAAATAGGGCGTCTGCTGCATCAAACAGATCAAGAATTTACATGTCAATTCTTTGAACGGATCCGAAAGACGCATATCATAAAGATGCATGTAAAACGTGCATTGGCGATCACTCGTCTGAACACTGATCCATGTTTTACATTGAAAGCAACGTAAATCACACTGCACATTGTCAGCTGCGTGTTTAGGTCCGTTTTGGTTCCGAAAAACAAATCCAAATAAGCATCTAAAAGACACCGCGTGAACATACCTTTAGGCCCCATTCACATTATGTTTTGGCAGCTCCTTCAGGGGCTGTTGACTTTTATAGAGCAAACATCCTGATGCTTGGTCTATGTTTGCCGTATTTAAGGAACGTGTCTGGTTTCTGCACATAAGCGTGGTCATAGCCGCCCTGTTGCTGTATCCGTCAGGTTACATTTTTACAGTATCCTAATGGATACCACGAGCAGGCTGAGAAAACGCAGTGTGAATGGGACCTTAATAAACTTCCCCCTACTGTGTATCCTGTTCCAGCTCTGCACCTAAAAGCTGACATCTACTATAGGTCTTATGTATGAAAATTGTCTAGCAGTAAGACCAATCAGACCTCAGCTTTTATTTTTGTAGAGCAGTATAAGAAATTAAAGAGGAGCTCTGATTGGTTGCTATGGGCAACAAAGAAAGTCTTAGACCTAGACAGTTTTCATACATGTGGCCCTATGGGGGACATGTATGAAAACTGTCTAGGTCTTAAACTTTCTTTGTTTCCTGTAGCAACCAATCAGAGCTCCTCTTTCATTTTTTCAGTGCTCTATATGAAATGAAAGGGGAGCTTTGATTTCTAGTTTCTATGGGCAACAAAGAAAGTCTTACACCTAGCCAGTTTTCATACATGTGGCCCTACGTGCTTATACTTTCACTAAAACGGACTATAAACTGACCCAAGCACAGGGATGTGTGTGCACTTTTCTACTTCTAAAAGGCATTATTCCATGTTTATCAACTGTGTGCAAATAGCTTCACTGAGTGTCCACATCATGATATTGCCCCCATTCCATGTACACAATGGGCCTCATTTATGAAACCGGTCTACTCACAGCAACCAATCAGAGCTCAGCTTTCATTTATTATCCTGCTATGAAATAATGAAAGGGCTGCTCTGATTGGTTGCTATGGGCATCAAAGACTTAGGATATGTTTACATGGCATATAGCGGTGGGTACTGTGCCCACTGCTATACGCCTGTTGCTTCAGAAGTATGCACTGCCCAGCATGTACTCCTGAAGCACTCCCACTGACATGTCGCCGTGTATTGTACTGCGGGGAAGATGGCAGGTAATCATGGCTCTCAATGAGAGCTAGGAATGACCATCTTTGCAGGGCGCACCTTGGGTGTATTGCATCGCAATCACACCACGCAGATACACTGTGTGAACACAACCTTACTGCTAGACAGTTTTCATACATGAGGCCCACTGAATATAGTTCCAAAGGGGGGCTCCAATGTATCCCACAGCATAGGCCCACAGTGGGATATGTTGCCCATAGGCTCCAATGGTTTAGTATACTTGGTATATGTTATTTTACAGTGCCACTCTCCATATGGCCTGTCCTGTTATACTGGTGCCAGTCATGCTGCACCACGCTCTGTCCCACTACAAGCCTGTCCTTTTAGGCTGGAGTAACACAGCGGTCCAGATGTATGGAAAGTGTCCTTGTGGAAAGTGTCTTAGGCAGTGCTGCGCCAAAGTTGAGCTGATACTTATGCTTGAAAGTGTCTCACAGGATTTTATATATGGAAATATGAAGCGCGCCATTATTTCTGTCGCAACCTACGCTAGAAACTGGCGCAGCAACTTTCATTCATGTGGGACGTTGTTTTTTTACACATATTTTGCAGCAGTATTTGTAAACCATTCTAAGGCCTCGTTCACGCGGCTTATTTGGGCACGGACTGGCGCCGTACTCCGCGCCGGATTTGCGCTGCAGTACGGCGCCAATCCGTCCCTGTCATTACGGTAATCCACTGCTCTCATAGAGAACAGTGGAATCCGTCGCTCCTTTCCCCGCTCGGCGAATCCGCCGCGGGGGGAGAAAGTGACATGCACATTATTTACGGCGCGGACGCGCCGTAAACAATGCATTGTCTATGGGGCCGGGAGCGGCGCCCCCGCCGTGCTCCGGCCCCGCCCCCATCCCGCCCCTTATTCACGACGGATTTGTGAGCTCAATACGGCTCACAAATCCGTCGGGAATAAGCCGTGTGAACACGGCCTAAGTCTCCTCTGTGAAGGCTCCACTCCTTGTTTTGGCTTACAAATACTGCTGCAAAATACATGTCAAAAATACTGTGTGAATCCAGTCTTTCAAGTAGATGCTGCAAAGACGTGAGAACGACGTTCACATCGTGTTTGTGATGTACACTTAGCATGAAAAGTTTCCGACATACATATTTTGCATGTCCTTAGGGTTGTATTAACCTTTTTGGCCTCTGCTGGTAGTATATCACAAGGCGAAGTGAGAGATAAGGTGAATGAGTGATGACCTGTAATTCTGCTTGACCAGTGGAATTCCCAGCAGGGTCAAACAGGGGTTGTGACAATGTGCTGTGGCCCTCGGGGGCCAGAATCCTAACTACTGGCACTGACTGGTAACCATTTATGAAACACAGCTGTGACCCCATGCTCTGGTGGAAGTGTTCTCTTAGGGTATGTTCCAAGGTGTATTTCGACTTGTAATTTTGCACGTATTTCGTGCCAAAATATGTCAAGGAAAGGAAGAAAAAAGATGGACCCGGCGCACGTGTGATGGAAACAGAAAAAAGCCCAGGCTATGGGCTTTTCATTAAAAGAGTTTTTTTATTCTTAAAAATGACTCGGTGTTACCGAGACAAAATTAAAAACATAAACATAAAAAGTACTTGACGCGCGGCTGTACGCGCGAAACGCGTCAAGTACTTTTTATGTTTGTGTTTTTAATTTTGTCTCGGTAACACCGAGTCACTTTTAAGAATAAAAAAAACTCTTTTAATGAAAAGCCTATAGCCTGGGCTTTTTTCTGTTTCCATCACACGTGCGCCGGGTCCATCTTTTTTCTTCCTTTCCTTGGCAATTTTTCTCCCACCGGTTATCCGTACGGAGCTATAGAGACCAGCGGCTGCCGTAGTAAGGGCTACGGGGTACAAATAGCCCTGTAAGCGCTTATGAGTGTTGTGCCTCTAAATTAATAGCGCAACACCCAAAGGTGAGAAGTTTACCTTCCGTTATTACTCACTCATAATTTACAATATAACACTATTGTGCGCCCCCTCTTCCTTTTTTTCTGTTTGCATATGTGCCAAAATATGTGGCAAAATACACTAAAACAATGTTTAAGTACACTTCACATCGACAATAATGTAATGTCATTCATATGACGTGTTTTAGTATTTTTGTGCACCTGAAAAGAATTTACGTCAATTCTTTCAGGCATATATGCACCGTCAACTAATTAAGTATAAGTGGCAGATATCTGCTTCGGGCCATTACGCATCGTAATCGCGCTGAAATTACACGCAAGCGCGTTTTCTGGCGCGTACATGTGCGTGCTGTAATACGCCATGTGAACTCCCCCTTAGCCGCAATGATTATTGGGCTGTGATTATTAGAGCAGACATCTGTTACTGGTAGGATGGGAAAGGGCACTCGATGTTTTTGTCTCTGTAAGAGGCACTCTTTTTTTCGCATTCAAAAGGCTTTATTAAAGGGGTTGTATCATTTCATTAAATGGTCTTTAGAATAAAGCTGTCCTGTTTTCACAGTCTTCCTTATCTTAGTTTTCTGTAAACACTGTTCCCCAGTGCCAGTCAGATTCCACCTCCTTGCATTTCATTGGCTGATGGCTCTACTAATTTACATTCTGTCTGGCCCCCGATCATATTCACGGGAGCGTGCATTCCTGCCTCTCTCACTCAGAATAAGGGGCCGGCAACAATTTCACTCTGCACAGCCAGTAGCTCCACAGTAAAACTGCAGCTGCTTCTACAATCAGAAAGCAGCAGAAGTGTGCTCGGTGCCTAAGATCTGTGCTGCTCTGGATGAGTTCATAGAAGACTGGATTCAACTGTAACAAACCTCCAGCTGTGAGAGGAGAAGATCTCAGTGCTCTGAGTTCGGAAGACTGTCTAGACTGAATGCTATGTAAACAGCTCTTACAAAATAAGACTGCATAGGGAGAGGACACAGTGAGGTGTTGAATCAGACGGAGGGGGGGGGGACACACTGACTCAGGAGCGAGCATGAACAGTGAAGGGGGGGATGATGTCATGCCCCTTCAGTTAAGAAACACCCAGCTGGGAGGGGAAGAAACACCCCTGGATTTCATTAGCTGAGAAACTGAAAGTACAATGAAACACACAAACTGATGAAGTGATAAATCCCCTTTCACAAAATACAGAATAAAAGTTCTTAAATGTTTCAGATGTGAGAGCATAAATATTCATAGGAGTTCTGTTGAGAACAGTAGGTCTTGTGGGCCTTACAAATAGAAAACATTGAACAGCAAATTATGATGCTCTGTAGTAATTACAGTCAGACATTTGATCCATGGTGATATAAACGAGTCGTCAAATCAAAGAAAGTGGCAAATGGTAATTACCAGGAATAAAAAGGGTGGGGAGGGATAAGTCAGGGAAGAGGGGCGGGAAGGTGAGGACACAATTCAGCAGCCTATCCCCCGGCAGATGAGACCCCAGAGCCATATGCTGGAAGACATAATATAAATAGCTATAGGTATTTCAATGCAAAGGGTGTGGACAGGAAAGTGATTTTGATTGTCCAAGAGAGGTGTTGTACCTAGGTGGTAAGTGACTGAAGGAGTAGTGTTGTTCGGAAAGAGCCAGGAAATTCAGTTTTTGTTCATGCTGTCAACCTGAGCTGGGGGTTAGACTACTAACTCCTCCATTTGGTATGTGCGTGAGATTTCCGGAAACCACTCATCAATGGTTGGGGGGTCTGAGGATTTCCAGTGCTGGGGTATCACTGTGTTAGCGGCCCGGAGTAGGTGACACAGGAGAGATTTTTTTGTAAACTGGGATTGTAAAGTCAAACTTGAATAACAAAGACGCTTCAGGGGACTGAGGTTTTTGAACTTCCGTGAGGTCCTGAATGACTTTGTGTACCCCGTCCCAGAAACCCCGTAGAGAAGGGCAATCCCACCAAATGTGCAACATGGTTCCCACCGCACTCCCACAACTCCAACAGGTGTTTGTAGCTGTGGGGTACCATTGTGCAACCCTGTACCAGCGGTACAATATCTTAACCCCTTAAGCCGAATGCCTGAAAAGTAGTTAATGACCAGCACTTTTTTAGTTTTTGCCTCCTTTCGTTTCAACAGTTGTAACTTTTTTATTTTTTTCAATGACGCAGTTGTATGAGGCCTCGTTTCTTTATTCAAGACAAGTTGTACTTTATGGGGGAATAGTTTAAGTTCACTTATAAATAATTCCAGTATTTTTTTTATTTTGTAAATTTTTTTATTTTTTTTACACCATTCACATTTCATACTTAATAACTTGTTAGATTAATTCTACAGGTTATTCGTTTTTTTTTTGTGTGTGTGTAATTTATGCACAATTATTTTTTTAATAATATTTATTTTAATTTTATTATTTATTTTTTATTCTTTTTTTACACTTTTTATGTTTTTTTTTTACTTCTTTTTTTTTTACTCCCATGAAGGGAGAACTTTTTTACATTTTTTTTTTATACTTAGTAATGTATTAGCATATTCATATATGCTAATACATTATAATCTGGACACAGGCAGTGATTAGGACAGCACTCAGTGCTTCCTAGTCACTGGCTTAGTACACAGACAGCTCTGGGGCCACTCTAGGTCCCCAGGGCTGACTGTGCAGCTGTTTCCCGGGCTCTGTCGGGTGACCGGGTGTTCCGATCACCCGACAGAGCAGGGGAACCTTTTGATTGCGCTGCGGTAATGCACCGCCGCAATCAAAGGGTTAAAGCACCGGGTTTCGGAGGTTTCCTCCGCTCCCCGATGCTTGCAGGGGATGCTCTAGGATCAGGGTATTGTAGTACAGCCCCGATCCCAGCGCTGCTGCAGTGCCGGGCGCCGCAATGTCCGCCAAAAGACGTCGCTGTAGACGAACGACCCGCAGCGGCTGACGTCAAAACACAGTGTGCGGTCGTTAAGGAGTTAATACATTTCTGTCATGTATGTTTTTTATGATCCTGGATGAACAAAATATGCAGTTCTGGCATGGTTTCTCTGTCTTTTTTTTCTGCTGTTCACCATATGACTGCTTTTTACTCATTTGCTTTTGTGTTCAAACATTTGCCATTGCAACCAATGGCACCCAATGATCATGTCACATGGGTGCTGGTGGGTGACAAAGAGAGTCCTCTCCATCTGTCAACTACTAATATCCTTAATACAAGAAGTGTTGAGTGTTTATCTACATGTGTTAAGGATATTATATGACTGGTTCAATAGGCTATGTTCACACGGTGTCTTTTAGGACATATTTCAGGGTGTAATTGCGCTGCGCCCCGAAATATGTCCTGTAATTACGGTGATCATAGCTCTCATAGAGATCTGTGATTACCGTCTTTCCCGCCGCGTATTGAACGCCGGCAGAAAGAAGTGACGTGGCAGGGATAATGAATGTGAATGGGCCCGGTGCCCCCTACACTTTAGAAGAACGTGCTGATCAGCGCATTCTTGTAAACACAGGCACGCGCCTCAAGGTGCCATTTGAACATACCCTTATGTGAAATTATGATTTTATTGTAACGTTAGCTGTATTAAGATCAATGTCTTTTAAAACAACTCCTATGACATCATCATCATTTTGATGTACACTTTTTCTATGAAATATATTGTATCATGCACATTTATTATGCACATTACACCTTAAAGGGGTTGTCTCACTACATTGATTCATCTTACCTCCTGTTTTTTTGCTTTCATTTTGAATTCAGGGGTGTGTTTACTGGCTTCTACTAGGCTGCAGTAGAAGCCAGGTTTGTAGCTGTAGCAACCAGTGCTGGCAGCCTATGAGGAGAGAGTAAACAGGTCTGTAGCTATAGTGACCTGAGGAGCTGATGCAGCCTATACAAGAGGGGATATCTTGAAGTAGGTAGGACACTGTTAATGGACATATATTACAAAGTGACTTGTTTTTGCAAGATCTTTAACATAAAAATCAAACCTTGTAGCTAGACAACCACTTTAAGTATGTAATTGTATACTTGTATATATGTGTTCTGTTTGGGACGCATTATGCTTGAAAATGGCTCCATGGAGGAGCTGAAACATAGTATGTATTGACTTGGATGATTAAAGCAACCTTTTTTGATACTGGTGGTGCTGCTGTTTTCGTTTTTCGTATTATGGAGGATTGAGGTCTTACTCTGAAGCTTGCACACCTGGTTTACTTTATATTTGGTGGTGCTGTTTCCTTGGAATTTTTTTTCCCATGAAGGATGGTGTTGCACATGCTGGACAGCAAACCCTGTACTGTCAAAAGCAGATCTGTGTTGTGTATAAAGACAGTGAGTAATTTCAACACTACGTAAGGCTCTGTTCACACTACCATTGTGGTTTTTTAATTAAAGGGGTTTTCTCATCACGCTGTTTCACTGAATTTTAGCAGTTTTGCACTTACTCTGTCTTCTGCAGGTGGTTCTACAGCAGTGATTAGCATATTTAACTTCTAGGAAGCCCTCACTCTGACAGTGCAGGAGATTGTTATCTCTCAGGGTATGTTCACACAGCGTTTTGAATACGTTTTTTTGGATCTAGAAAACGTATTCAAAAGTGCTGCGTAAAATGCATCCAACACACACCCAAAGTGTGCTGTGTGTTTGGATCAGTTTTGGCTGCAGCAGAAATGTACCCTATAGTTTTAAATAGGGTGTCTGCTGTGTCAAATGGATCAAGAATTGGCATGTCAATACTTTGAATGGATCCGAAAGATGCATCAGAAAGATGCATGTAAAACACACATCAGCGATCATGGGTTACATTGCTTTTACGTTGAAAGCAATGTAAAACCACACTGTACATTGTTAGATGCGTCATGCTTTTCAGTCCTCCCAGCACATGAACCTTTTGTTTTGTGAAGCTAATCTTGTTAGATATGATTAATTTGCTTACGGGTGCTTTCACACGGTGCGGTTTTGATGCGTTTTTTTTGGATGCCTTTTTTGTGCAACAATGTATAGCATTAATTGTTGTGCCTTCCTGCACAAAAAACGCATCCAAAAAAACCGCACCGTGTGAAAGCACCCTTAGGCCATGTCCCCACAGCACGGGTTTTCGGCCGGTTTGCGGTTTTTTCAGACCACCTGAAAAACCGGCCGAAAATGAGCACAATGGTGCTCTATGGAAAACCCATGCAGCTGTCCCCACTGCACGGATTCTCCGCCCGGCGGTTTTGTCGCCGGCGGTCCGGCGGCAAAACATTTAACATGAACTATCTTCTGTCCGGTTTCCGGACGGAATCTGTGCTGTTCAATGGGTGGGGGGAGGGCTGTTCTCCGCTCATCGGGGATAAAAGCCGCCCCCCCCCCCCCCCGCCGCGGGGACGGGCGCGAAACAGGACAAATACCGGCCGGTATTTGTCCTGTGCCGTGTGAACGCGCCCTTCATCTCAGTCCTGTTAGTGGGGTGACATCGCTCTCTGCTAATCAGATAACAGACATCCCTGGTCTCAGCCAATCAGATAACAGATGTCCATCTGGTATGCAGGTAACCATAGAAACCTGTGTGCACTCCAGAGCACATAAAAGCGCTATTATCTCATGACTAAAGTAAAATCTATTGACCAAAGTATTTAGAAAAACTCTTCATTTAACTGTCCCTACATGTTGAAAGCTTTTGTAGTGAGGAAACCCCTTTAATGGAAACTACAATGGACCCCATTCCCATCTTGTTGGTGGCATCCTGATGGATACCGCGGTGGGGCAATAGAGCTGTACAGGACATATGTAGTGTGAACTGGACTGTTTGCCCTATTTACCAAACACATATAGTTTCTGTATCGGACACACTTTGGTACATAGCGCCCACATAGTCCAGTGCGGCTCCACTTGCCCCATAGCCGGCATCCATCATGGTAATGGGGTCTGTCGGGGACAATAGCTGCAGGTTTGGGGGGCGCAGGCTATCGATCGGCCTCTCTTGTAATCACATTGTCCATGCAGCCGCCTGCAGACTATTATTCCCCAGGTGCCCATGAAGAGCCAGCCCCAGCCCGGCGGCCACAGCAGGAGGATCTGTACGGGGCTGGCTGGGAATGAACTTCCTCTCTGGATGCCGGAACTGTATGTGTAGTGCGAGGAACAACAACACGCATCGGGACGGGCACCGTGCAGGTACCAGGATGATGGGGGTTGTACCTAGCGGCAGTGATTGCAGCTCGCTCATTGCTCTCTCTCTTACCAGGATACCGCCGAGCGCTGCTGTGGTGCCCGGACATGAGGCGGGAGTAGCGGCTGCACACGGGGGGCAAGATGTGGCTGAAGCCTGAGGAGGTGCTGCTGAAGAACGCGCTGCGGCTATGGGTCACCCACAAGTCCAACCAGTACTTCATCCTGCAGCGGCGCCGCGGACACGGGGACGGCGCGGCCAAGTTCACGGGTGAGTACAGCGCCGAGTCCAGGGCCTGACACAGGGCAGCGCTCACACTGGGCTGAGGAGGGCTGCGGCTTTCTAGTGTGCAGGGAGCAGATAGAGGTGGTATCATGCCCATATACATGGTACATGTCTGACCCTCTACCAGGCAGTGCCCACCAGGACTAAGCATACCATGCACAGGACACCAGTCACACTGGGTGAGGAGGGCTGCGGCTTCTAGTTTCAGGAGCAATAGAGGTTTGGGCCTATCAAGCCCTATAAATCTGTGTAAAACATCTGACCCTTACCAGCATGCCCACCAGGATGGGAAACATTGGTCCCCTACCATACTGGCCATTCACGGGCAACCGGCCAGTGTGCAGGGAGCAGAAGAGTGGTATATGCCAATACATTGTGGTGGGCAGCCACTAACTATACAATTCAGTGGTGCTGACCCTTTACCGCAGTGCCCACCCGGAAACAGGGGCCCATACCATGCACAGGGCACCTGGTCAAAATCATGGGGAGAGGGGTTTCGCCCTTTCCAAGTGTAACCCAACAGGTGAGTGGTAATCCCCTAATACATTTGGGGTAAGTCTGACCCTCTACCCCGGCAGTGCCCACCAGGGACTTAGCCCTACCATGCACAGGGCACTGTCACACTGGCTGAGGAGGGCTGCCTTTCTATGTGCAGGGAGCAGAAGAGGGGCAGCCGTGAATCATGCCCATATAACATCGGGGAATGTCTGACCCTACCAAGGGAGTGCCCACCAGGACTAAAAAGCCCCACCATACACAGTGGCAACTGGGTAAGTGGGGCAGGGGGAGGGAGGGAGTGCCCTTACAGGAATGTGTCAGTGCCCAAAAATAACATTGGTGTAGGGTAAACCCCTTTAAAAAATAAACAGCCCCTTTTGGCGTATTTCCTGACCCTCTACAAGGCAGTGCCCACCAGGACTAAGCAGTGTTGGCTCCATACCATACACAGGGCACCGGTCACACTGGGGTGAGGAGTGGTGCTTCTTTCTAGTTTGCAGGGAGCAGACAGAGGTGGTATCATGCCCATATACATGGTGAATGTCTGACCCCTTACCAGGACCCCCCAAAAGGTAAACCCCTAAACCCTACACACACCGAGCACTGGGGCACAGGGGTGAGGAGTAGTGCCGCCTTTCCAGAGTGGGTGGGATGTCCTATAATGTGGGTAATCCCCTTAACCTAATCACAACCCCGGTGTTGGCCCCATCTACCAGGCAGTCCCAAAGGGGAAGGGGATTTGGTGGTTACATACCAGAACAGGGCCCCGGTCCCACACTGGGTGAGAGGAGTTGCACTTTCTAGTGTGCAGGGAGCAAAAGGGGTTTTGCCCAAAACATTGGGGGCCCCCCTAACTACATTGGTAAGGCTGACCCTTTACAAGGCAGTGCCCACCAGGACTAAGCATTGGTGGCCCCATACCATGCACAGGGCACCGGTCACACTAGGTCACATCTTTCTAGTACACTATGCCCAGTATGCACGGAGCAGATGGAGGTGGTATCATGCCCATGTACATGGTGAATGTCTGACCCTTTACCAAGCAGTGCCCACCAGGACTAAGCATACCATACACAGGGCACCGGTCACAGTGGGGCAGGGGAGAGGAGTAGTGCGCCTTTCCAGAGGTGGTGTCATGTCCATATACATGGTGCAGGGTAATCCCCTAACTATCACATTCTGTGTATGTCTGACCCTCTACCAGGCAGTGCCCACCAGGACGAAGCATTGGGGGCACCACTCATATGGCTTTAAAGTTGTTCACAACGTTTTACAAGAGCCCAGATACAAATTAACTTTGTAATGTTCTGTTAGCTGTTTGTAGATGACAGGGCGGCATTACACCCAGGACTGCCAGCAGTGACTTCAGAACTCAGGCAGCCAAAGCTTTTGGTCTCCCACCCATCACCAATTCTTGCATCATGCCACTAGTGCTGCCAACACTGCCCGATGGCGCCTCTACTGGTGATGGTGAGTGCTGCCGATCAAGTCTCAGAAAATAAGTCACCTATTTGTGACCTATGATAGCGGTTTTACTGACATATGTTGAACTCTTGTCAAGTGGATGTAATCATTACACATTTTACATTCAATGAATTCTTGGTGACCATAAATGTCTTTGAGAATTATCGAAAACTTGTTATTGGCATGAATTGGGAGGACAGTGTCAGAACCGCTGTGGATACAGGACACCACCGGTGAAGCTTCGCTGCTGCGGGAACGTGTCCATGAGGGGATTTTCTCAGATGAGTTGTCAGTTTCGGTTTTTCCTTAGCGGTTTGCTGTTGGTGCACTGTGGCACAGGTGACGGGCATCACAGCACTTCTGATTCATGACCTCCACTCTTCTCCATCCAGAACTCTGGTAATCCACCTCTCTTCTTGCTTCTCCTCTGCCAGTTCTTTCTGGCTACGAATTGTCCAGTGAATTCCGTTCATTCTGTTACCCATGACAAGGCTCCCGCTGACCTCCACCTCCATAGCACTGTCCTAATCACTGTAATCTCAGATCCACACAAGACTTCCTTTGCTCTTCACACAACCAGTCTTAAAATTTCTCCTGTGCTTTCCCATTACTCTGAGGACCAGGGTTCCTCAGCTCCAGTCCTCAGGGTCCAGCAACAGATCATGTTTTTAGGGTATCCCATAGAATGCACTGACAACAATTATCTCCTCCTTGAGGACTGGCGTTAAAGCAGTTGTCTCACTATGAAGATTAGCTTTCAACATGTAGGGAATGTTAAGTTAAGACTTTTTCCACATACATTTCTCTTTTTATTTTTTGCTGGTCAGGAGATTTTATGTGCTGTGAGTGCACGTAGGTTTCTCTGCTTGGTGTCCTGCTGTCCCCTTCTATTTGTGCTCTTTGTCTTATCTGAGAGCAGGGAGTGATGTCACTACAAGTTGGCACACAGGACTGCCAGCAGCTTAAGAGCAGTGTGTTATCTCTAACAAACAAAGGAGATTAATAACTTTTGTTTACTTTGAGTGCTGAAGCTCTCCGCAATATGGATAACATCTTCTGCTCTCATATCCATCCAATTAGAAGAGCAGTGAATACGGAGCTGATATGCTAATCGCTGATATAGAACCACTCACAGCATAACCATAAAGACGGAGGGTGCATGAATGTAAAGCTGCTTTTGCTCTGTGAAACAGTGTAGTGCGACAACCAGGGCTGTGGAGTGGGAGCTGTTATAAAATAGACTGACTCCAAAAATATATAATAAATTGGTCCACTTCAATGCAGTGCTAAAAGCAAGAGGAATTGGGTCCAGCCAGTGCTACTGCTCCCATATCTTCAGCCTTGTCACATGAGGAGTGTAATTGATGACATGGAGCAGGCAAAGCGCTGCCCCAGGGGAAAAGATTCTGCTTCTATAGCAAACGGAGTGACCAGATTTCAGCAACATTTTTCACTTTCTCTCAAAGAAGTAGAAGTTCAACTATTCATCAGACCTGACTGTGGCTGAGGCAATTCCTTTATACCCTGACATTGTTAGAGATGTTGCCCCTGTGGTCACCGCTTTGCCACCAACCCACGTTAGTGTAGAGAGGCCGTTCTGTAGCCTGGAAATAATGAGATCAGATATGAGGTCGTCTATGAAGGATCTGGTGGAGGCAATACTATTTCTCAGGACAAATCCATACACTCCACAAATGCTACTCAGGATGCTTTTGTTGAAAACTGTTTTTTGTGTTCTAAAGTTGTATCCAATAAATATATTTTATGTTCTACCTAAATAGCTTGATTATTGTATCATAATGAACACCAATGAGGCCTGATGGACTCCATTGACTACAATGCATTCTGTTGGGCTTCCATCGTGATGTCTTTCCTTTTAATGTAATAAATTGTGCAACATGCAGTGCTATTTTTTTCTGTAGTTTTTGATGGAATCAGATGTGAACCTGTCCTTACTTGAAAGTCCACCTCTAAAGGGTTATTCCCATCCCCTAATTTCCATAGAATGTTGCGCTGCAGCAAGAACAAGTACTATATTATGCCCATATACATGGTACAGGGCAGTCACCTTACTGACTCTCATATGCTGTGAATGTATGACCCTTTGCAGGCAGTATCCCACAAATAATCCTTTACTGGCTTTATTATTGGGGCCACCAATGCTCAGTCCTAGTGGGCCAGTATTTGTGGGGCACAGGCTAGTAAAGGGCCATACATTCATAGATTGTGAGAGCTATTAGGTGATTGTCCTGCACCATGTATATGGGCATGGTACCACCTTTGTGCTCAGTGCACACTGGTTATAGTACTCTTGCTGCAGTACAGCATGCTCCGTTCTGTTCTATGGAGGTTCTGAGTACAGCTGAGCAAGTGTGCCTGGAACTCCACCGAAATAAATATATTGGCGCACGTGCATGGAACCTCTGATCTGCATGGAGACGTTCAGGGCCCATTCTTAAATCCTGTTGATACGCCATAGATGTCCTAGATGGGAATACCCATTAAAGGAAAGCCTACACCTTAGAACGGACCTGTACAACATACGGCTTCTAAACTGGACCAAATGGCAGGAGGTGGGGGCTTAAACCCAAGTTGTGCCTAGAATAAGCTGTGCCACGGTGCTTTTTCTACTTGTGCAGATGAGATTCCTCTGCCTGATACTACTGAGCACCCGACGTGCATCTGAAAGACTTATACATGCTGCTGCTGCTGCTTTATGTTCAACTATGAGGATTCTATGCCTGCTCCATGATAGAGACAGGTACAGTGCCATCCTATTTCTGTGACATTCTGCCCTAGGGTAACCCTTCTACCACTACAGTACCATACACACAGCTCCTTCTCCAATGGATTGTATGCCCTCGTGAGCAGGGCCCCATCTCCCTCTACCAGTTTGTTTCTCATCTAGTGGTGACTATTATACAAGCTTTCTCTTATGGATGTGCAGCACCCTGTCGTTAAAGTGGTTGTCTCACTACATTGATTCATCTTACCTCAGTCCTGTTTTCTTGGTTTGAATTCAGTGGCATATTTACTGGCTTCTACTAGGCTGCAGTAGAAGCCAGGTCTGTGGCTATAGCAACCTGCACTGGCAGCCTATCAGGAGAGATCAAACAGGTCTGTAGCTATAGCGACCTGAGGAGCTGATGCAGCCCAATACAAGAGGGGATATCTAGGAATAGGTAGGACACTGTTAATGGACACATATTGCAAAGTGATTTGTTTTTGTAAGATCTTTAACATAAAAAGCAATCCTTGTAGTGAGACAATCTCTTTAATGAATAAATAACACCCCAGTTTAAATGGAGGGGCAGCAGGAGAATATTGGGCCATTGGTGCCAGTCATGGTGAGTGTCAGGGTGCTGTTTGTGGTGGTTTTCTTGTAGATTACAGGTTTTGTACCTCTACTTTATATTCTCCTCTATATTCACGCGCTGTGAAGGCTTAATGTCGCTTGCTGTGGTTTTGTATAAAACCTCGGCATTGATCGTGGCATGTGCTTGTTCTGGTTGTATATCCTGACATTACAGCAGCCGCTGTCGTCTCCTTCATCTCAGGATAGAAAGCCTTTGTCTCCCTGCCTTCATCTGTACTCCACAGGCTGAATTGTCTGGGATCTCGATCCTTTGACGTGGTTCACCTTGTTAATGGTTCAATAGACTTTAATTACTGTATAATGGAGATGGCTTGTGGTGGTCCATTAGCCTGTTATTACTTTACTGTGTGTAATCAGCTATGTGCTTTCATTTAACTCCGGCTTTCTTCTCTGTTATATTTCAGAGTAATGTCCCATTACTGCCATGTGTGACCTTACAGTATTAGCCCTGTTCTACTATTTTAAGCATCTTTGTCTTACAGTCATGGTTGCTCAATCCTTAGACAAAGTGTAGTGTAAAAGAATTAGAAGGGTAAAGAAAATATACATAACAGACTTCTCTTATCCTAGATCATCCATATATGTTAAAATAATTGCCTGACTAAAGAATATATTTTTATGGAGCTGTATTTATATAGGCAGAATATAGTCTCCAATAGAATACAATGCCTATAGAAATGCTGCAGTATAAAGGTCAATCATATGAACAGGGCTAATTACTATGTTCAGGATCTTTTCAACAGTGAACTGATACTGATATGCGCACCGATCAGCCATAGCATTGTCTTAAGGGTATGTTCATACTTCGTCTTGCCATCTGCTTTTCTGATGCGTCTCTGGGTCGCTTAGAACGGACCCAGAGACGCGTCTAACAATTAGCAGTGACTTTATCACTGCCGGCAATGACAGACACGCAGAAAGATCCAAGAAATGACATGCAATTCTGTGATCGCATCCGCTAGATCGACCCGAGAGGTGCGATACAATCACGCAGCGGCGATCTCTCATGTGAACGCCGCTGCGTGTCCGTCATTGCTGTCAGTGATAAAGTCACTGCTAATTGTTAGATGCGTCTCTGGGTCCGTTCTGATGGACCCAGAGACGCATCAGAAAAGCGGATGTTCACACGGAGGCAAGATGCCATGTGCACAACAGGGCTGTGGAGTCGGAGTCGGTGGCTGTTTTGCAGGAGTCGGAGTCGTCAAAAAATGGACCGACTCCCAAAATATATAATAAGTTGGTTCCAGTTACTTCGATGCAGTGCAAAGAGCAAGAGGAATTGAGTCCGGCCGGTGCTACTGCTCCCATATCTTCAGCCTTATCACATGAGGAGTGTAATTGATGACATGGAGCAGGCAAAGCGCTGCCCCAGGGGGAAAGATTCCGCTCCCAGGGCAAACACATTTCAGCAACATTTTTCACCTGTTTTCAAAGAAGTAGAAGAGTTCAACCATTCATCAAAACTGACTGTGGCTGAGGCAATTCCTTTATACCCTGACATTGTTAGAGATGTTGCTCCTCTGGTCACAGATTTGCACCCAAACCAAGTTAGTGTAGAGAGGCCGTTCTCTAGCCTGGAAATAATATCAGATGTGAGGTCATGTATGCAGGATCTGATAGAGACAATACTATTCCTCAGAACAAATTCAGAGACTCCACAAATGTTCCTGCAGTGTTTTGCATAATTACAATTTTTTTGTGTTCTAAAGTCATATCCAATAAATATATTTTACACTGACAAGCAAAATGGTAACAATGTTTTTAACTTGTGACTTTCAGGCTCCATATCTCACCATCCACTACAGCTTTGTACATGAGGCTACTGTAATTTTATATACAGTCATCTTACATATCTTATGCAAAAACTTGACTTGCAAATATTTAGCATCTGCTTAGTTATAGTTTTGCTCCTAAAAATCAAAATGTTAATTTCTATTATTTTGTTAGTATTTGGGAAATCCACCTTTGGTTTTCAATACTGCCTGAATCCTTCTGGGCTCTGAATCAGATTCAAGCACATCTTGACCAAAATCTGATCCCAGGTCTCTTCCACACATTCCCAATGTTGGTGCAGACTGGACTTGGATACAAATACAGCTTTTTCTTCAACTCTACCCACAAGTGTTTAAAAGATCAAAACTTTGCTTGTCAGTGTCTTTTCTACCTAAATAGCTTGATTATTGTATCATAAGTTGATAAACAGCCTGATGGGACCATTTTACTACAGTAAATTTATTACTTAAACATGCGCCATGTATGAGGGAGTCGGAGGTTTGGGAAATTGAGGAGTCGGAGTCGGGGCTTCGGCTTGCCGACTCCACAGCCCTGTGCACATACCCTAATATTCTGTAGGCCTTGTGTTATCCAGTAGCAAGAGTTAGGGTATGTTCACATGGAGTAATTTTGGGGGCGCATTTCGCCACGTATTTGCGCTCTAATACTGGTGAGATGCGTGCCGAAATTATGCCTTCTCTCCCCGCCCATACAATACAATCGAATATAAGTGATAAGTGACATGTGAATTACTTGCGGCAAATACGCACCGCAAGTAAGGCATGTCAATGGGGCCGGCGGGTTGCCGGCCCACCTGCCACAGGAGTTTTAGGCTATGTTCACACGGCTTATTTCAGAACGTATTTACATTGGATTGCCGATCGTAAATCCGTTCCGAAATCAGGTGCAAATCAGTTGCAAATAAGCTTCACTAAGTGTGGCAGGTATTTGTAACTGATTTCCCGACGGATTCACCATCTCCATTCATTGTAGGTGGTGAATCCGTCCGGAAATAATTGACATGCACATTGTTTTTCCGTCCGGATTGCCGTCGTCAATCCGCGGCGGCAATCCGGCACGGACATATGCGTCGTGTGAACGACGAGCCGTATTTTCTATTGAAACCAATAGAAAATGGGGCTGTTACTTATTTCTGATGATTGCCGACGGATTGACGATCGTCAATCCGTCGGCAAATCCGCGGCGAAATAAGCCGTGTGAACGAGGCCTTAGTGTGAGCTCCCGAAACACATGATGTACTGTACGCGTCGCAGTACATCGCGTGAACATACCTTAGCAGTAGATCCTTTATGAGGTCAGGGATTAGACTACTTTGTAGCACATCCCACAAGTGCTCGATCAGACGAGATCTGGGGAATTTGGAAGTCAAGTCGGTGCCTTGAGTTCAAGTTTCTCAGGCCAATCCTGGACAAATTTTGCAGTGTGGCAGAATGCATTGCCCAACTGTAATGGGTCGCCGCCCTGAAGAGGTGTACTTAGTGTTTAGCCCCTTCCTTACCGTGCCTTTTTATTTTTGCACTCTGTTTAGTTTTTTTTTCGTTGTTTTTTTTTTTTTTTCCTCCTCATCTTCCAAGAGCTATAACTTTTTAAAAATTTTTTATTATTCCATCTACATAGTTATATGATGGCTTTTTTTTTTCGGAACACGATGTACTATTGATCGAACTATATAATGTACTGGAAAACCGAAAAAAAATTCTAAGTGGGTGGCGAGTAAAAAAACCCAAAAACTTAAGCCATGTTTGCTGGGGTTTTGGTTTTATTGGTTCTTTCTCCAGTATAAATTATACAATATCTGTATTTGTTATACTGGGATGATTCAATTATCACAAATGTGTAGCGTTTTCGGTCTAGTACTTATGAAAAAAAAATTACCCTTTTTTTTTTTTTTTTTTTTAAACTCTGCAATGCAGCGCCATTTTCTGCGACCAATGACGCTTGTTGTTTTTCCAGCTATGTAACTAAGTGATGGCGTATTTTTTTTCTTGCGGGCTGAACTTTAGGGCGACATGTATGAATCCCGCCGGGTCGAGGCGCCGTTTTCCGCCAGTTTCCCGGCGGAATCTGCGCCTGATTTATGTCGGGGACGGGCCGCGCTCATACATATCATGAAAAGTCCGCCGCGACTCGCCAGTGTGTTAGGCGAAGTGCGGCGCTGCGTCTGAGATTGTCCGCCGGAGGTAGTGCGATCATACATGCGGGGAAAAGTCTGCGCGCCTCGCCAGTGTGTGGGGCGCAGTGCGGGGACTTAGGCGCAGTGCGGCGCTGCGCCGAAGATTCGCCGTCCGAGGAGGTGCACTCGTACATGCGGGGAAAAGTTCCCTGCACCTCGCCAGTGTGTGTGGGGCACAGTGCGGGGACATGGGCGCAGTGCGGGACTTAGGCGCCGTGCGGGGCTGCGCCGAAAATCTGTTCCGATGCGAGACAGGCTGGAGCGGCGAGAAATCATTCCAGATGTCGGTGCGGAGTATAAATCCAAAATCGCCTTTATAAAGGCGTTCTACATTCTCAGGAAAAGAGCTGAAACATTAAAAATAAAAATTACATAAAACAAAATCACTTTCCAATATCCTAATTCAAGAATTAGGATATTGGAAATGGCCGGGAAATACAGTATTTCAAATTCTGAAACCTATTCTCATTGGTCGCCAGAAACCGGCCAATCAGAATAGGAGCGACACTGAACTATTAAAACCTATGGGGCAGGATTGACCAATCAGAATCCACGGCGGGACTGTTCAAAATACAGTAAAAATGCTAAAAACAGCTGATTGGCTGAGATAACGGGGGCTTGGCTATCTCAGCCAATCAGAATATGAGCGACAAAGTCCCATTCTAGTCTATGGGGAAGTTTACACCAATCAGAATCCAGGGCGGGATAATTCAAAATACAGTAAAAATGCTGAAAAGAGCTTATAGGCTGAGCTAGCCGAGACCCCGCTAGCTCAGCCAATCAGAGCGCGAGCTACTTCTCCCATTATACTCTATGGAGAGATGAGCGCACTGAAATCTCCGCGCTCAGCGCCGCGCGGCATGAAAGTATTAATCAACAAATTATTTTTATACAGTGTTAAAACATTCTCAGATAAAGACCCAGAACACTTCTTTAACAATAAAGCAGTTAAAAACCCGAACAACTCGTTCGTCGCCGAGACCGGCGCTACATAGGGATTGCCATAGAGAGAATTGCCGGGAAATACAGTAATTCAAATTTGTTTAAGCTATTCTCATTGGTCGGCATAAACCAGCCAATTCAGAATAGGAGCGACAAATGTCCCATTAGAGCCTATGGAGGAGAATTGACCAATCAGAATAGGAGCGACAGTGGCCCATTCTATCCTATTGAGAAAAATGGACCAATCATATTCAAAGGCGGGACAGTTCAAAATACAGTAAAAAGGCAGAAACGAGCTGATTGGTTGAAGCAGCGGGGGCTCGTCCAGCTTAGCCAATCAGAGCGCGAGCTGCTTTCTCATAGAGTTCTATGGGGACGCTCCTATGGGTTTTCTAATGCAATCTGGTATAAAAGTGTACATGGCTGAAATCAAATTATAACACTACAGAAGTTGTGCCGATGTGTATATACAACGAATACTAATATGTGGCTAACTAAAAAAAAAAAAAGACCATAAAATCATGTTTATTTCTTTATTTTCGTTAGCCAAGGATCAATAGTATGGGTGCATCGAAAATAAATAAATAAGCATGATTTTCTTGATTTCAAATCTTTTTTTTAGTTAGCCCAATATTTGTATTAGTTGTATATACACATCGGCACAACTTCTGTAGGGTTATAATTTGGTTTCAGCCCTGTACAGTTTTATACCAGATTTGATTAGAAAACCCATAGGAGCGTCGCTCGCTCTCCCATTGGTCCAAATTACGGCGCCTCTTTTAAATTACTAATCCCCAAAGAACTCTAAGATAAAGCAGCTCGCGCTATGATTGGCTAAGCTGGACGAGCCCCCGCTGCTTCAACCAATCAGCTCGTTTGTGCCTTTTTACTGTATTTTGAACTGTCCCGACTTTGAATATGATTGGTCCATTTTTCTCCATAGGATAGAATGGGCCACTGTCGCTCCTATTCTGATTGGTCAATTCTCCTCCATAGGATATAATGGGACATTGTCGCTCCTATTCTGATTGGCTGGTTTATGCGACCAATGAGAATAGCTTTACAAATTTGAATTACTGTATTTCCCGGCAATTCTCTCTATGGCAATTCCTATGTAGCGCCGGTCTCGCGACGAATGCGTTGTTCGGGTTTTTAACTGCTTTATTTTTAAAGAAGTGTTCTGGTCTTTATCTGAGAATGTTTTACACTGTATAAAAATAATTTGTTGATTAATACTTCATTGCCGCGCGGCGCTGAGCGCCGAGATTTGAGTGCGCTCGTCTCTCCATAGAGTATAATGGGAGAAGTAGCTCGCGTTCTGATTGGCTAAGCTAGCCGAGACCCCGCTAGCTCAGCCAATCAGCTCTTTTGAGCATTTTTACTGTATTTTGAATATCCCGCCCTGCATTCTGATTGAACTACACTTCTCCATAGGCTAGAATGGGACTTTGTCGCTCCTATTTGATTGGCTGTAGCTAGACTGAGACCCCGCTAGCTCAGCCATCAGCTCTTTTTCAGCATTTTTACACTGTATTTTGAATTATCCCGCCCTGCATTCTGATTGGCTACACTTCTCCATAGGCTAGAATGGGACTTTGTCGCTCCTTTCTGATTGGCTGAGCTAGCCGAGACCCCGCTAGCTCAGCCAATCGCTCTTTCAGCATTTTTACTGTATTTTGAATTATCCCGCCCTGCATTCTGATTGGTCTACACTTCTCCATAGGCTAGAATGGGACTTTGTCGCTCCTATTCTGATTGGCTGAGCTAGCCGAGACCCCGCTAGCTCAGCCAATCGGCTCTTTTCAGCATTTTTACTGTATTTTGAATTATCCCGCCGGGGATTTTGATTGGTCAATTCCTCCCCATAGCTTTTAATGGTTCACTGTCGCTCCGATTCTGATTGGCCGGTTTCTGCCGACCAATGAGAATAGGTTTCAGATTTTGAATTACTGTCTTTCCCGGCAATTTACAATATCATATTTGTTGATATTGCGCCGTTCTAGAGTTTGGAAAAGTGATGTTTTTTTTTATGTGTATTTTTTACATGCAGCTCTCTTCTGACACGGTTTTCCGCCTTTATAAAGGCAATTTTTTCCTATTCATACACCTGCTGCACGGAGCGGAGCGCCCAGATTTCTGTCGCGATCTTCTATCTGCTTCCTCGCATGTTCCGTTCTTGCTTCACTTCGCCTCCGCCGGAGCATTTCGATCAAGTCTGCTTGTCGGAGCGGAGCGCCGAGACTGCTGTCGCGATCTTTGATCCGCTTCCTCGCATGTTCGGATCCTGCTTCACTTCGCCGCCGCCGGAAGATTTAGACCAAAAAAAAGCTGGTCTGCTTTTCGGAGCTGACGAGCGCCGCGATTTGGCGAGCCGCGATGGTACATGCCTCGGACTATACGAGCGCGCCGCGTCCCGCCCCGGAACGCCTACACCGCGCCCACTGCCCGCCCCTTTATTCGGACCGCTGCCAAAAGTGGCGAACGCTGGGTCCGACAGCGGGAGTCGGGCTGGGAGGCGCAGTGTACGCCAGAAAACAGGCGTAAAGCCCGTTCATATATGTCACCCTTAGTTTTTATTGGTACAGTTTTGGGATACATTTGACTTTTTGGTCACTTTTTTGTTTTGTTTTTTCTTCTACAGTGTTCACCGCACATTATGATGTTATATTTTAATAGATTGGATTTCACGAATGTGGGGATACAAAAAATGTGTAATTTTTTTAAATTTTATTTGTAAAATGATAAAAGTAGAGTTTAAGTTTTTAATATTTTTTTATATTTACATTTTTTTTTTCATTTACACTGACACATGTACTACTTGACCACTAGGGGGGTAAAATGTTTAACACCTTTCTATTTTTTTATTTAATTTTTTGAGAGATGAGAAAAATATTTCAGTGTTACTCATTTTTATATGGGGGGCAGAAGATAACATGTTTCTTTAAAGGGAATGTGTCATCAGAAAATCACCTATTGATTAACTCATGTTTTTATCTTGGAAACCTTTTTAAATTTTCCATGAAATACTGCAGTTTTCCCTTTGGCCACTAGGACTAATAATATTTGGGCATTCCTTTTTTGTAGAGAAAACTTTCAGCAGTCTTTGATTATTGTATAGGATTGTTACCAAAAAAGGGTGCCCCAATGTGTTGAAAAACACAGATACATTCAAAATAGGAATAGTCACAGTTCACCTCCTGCACATGACAAATTCCAGGTCACAGAGCATGCTGAAAACTCTCCAAATAGTGGTCTGCTCCTTTTTCAAGGGTCCTTTTCATAAAGGCCGTTTAAATTTTTAAAATCTTTAAAAAGAGTCCGGGATGGTCCCCCCTTTACAACCCCCCCCCCCCCCCCCCCCCCCTGTACAGACAGTAGAATTTTTTTAAAAATCTACAAATAAAAACATCTAGAAATGAATATGTGTTGTTTTGATTAGTAAACAGGACACAGGATGTACTGGCTTGTCCTGGTGTCTGTAAATTCCTATGTAGTGGGATTAATCAGTAATCCAGCTACATAGGACGCTAGTGTCATCTGCTAATTGCAGTTGACACCCACCGTTAACAGCAGGGAATGGAGTCGGTTCCATTCCTTGCGGTTTAACCCCACAGATGGTGTGGCATCTAAATGAATGATAAATGGTGCTGCGTACCATTCCTCACCTCTGTCAGCACCTCTGTGGTGAGATTGTGGGATGCCGATATATTAACATGGCAGCTGGAAACCTTATGAAGCAGAAGCAGAAAGTGATAAAACTGCCATCTTTGTTTATACAAAGCAGAAGGGTGTACTGACGAAAGTGCTCCCTAGTGGTCAAGGGCCCTTGGGGGATTGAATGTTCATGTGTAAAGTAATAAAATTATATATATATATATATATCTCACTTCCTCATGGCAAAACTGCCTTTTTTTGGGTCATTTCACGGCCCCTAAAAGGTGATCAGAGTCGCATATATCTCATAAAGGTACCAATAAAAAGTATACCTCAGCCCACAGAAAATGCACCCTCACTCTTGTTGCATAGGTGGAAGAACAAAAAAGTTATTGGTCACGAAAAAATGGCGCTGCAGTACAAATTTAAAAATAGAAAGTGTTTGCATATTCTTACAGTACTAAAACATTGCGAAACCCCTACTTATTTGGTGTTGCCGAAATCGTGTCAACCTGCAGAATACAGATAACTCATCAATTATACTGAAGAGTGAACGCCATAAAAAAAACAAAAATAGCAAAACACTGCAAACATGCAGCAAGAGCAATATTATTATGACTTCTTTGCTTCTTTACAGCAAACCTGTTCGATTGAACATGCAAGCTATAGAGTAGAAAGCTGAGCAGATGGATCTAGTGTTCTATAGATTCAGTAGAACTTGTATTTCATTCATTGTAATCCCTGCTTATTTTGGGTTAAGGAGTCCAGAGGGTGGTCTTATTAGTGATTGACAGCCATCTCTGTAAGCACAGTTATACAACAAAAGGCTGTCAATCACTGATAAGACCGCCCCCCTGGACGCTGTAACCCAGAATAAGCAGAGATTTAAAGGAATGAAATACAAGTTCTCCTGCATCTTTCCCCACAGAACAATGTATCAATCTGCTCAGTTCTTCCTGTTCCAGCAGATAAAGCAGTGTGCTCGATTTGAAAGTTTCCCTTCCGTGAAATATATAAAGGGCCACATGTATGAAAACTGTCTAGGTCTAAGACTTTCTATGTTGCCCATAGCAACCAATGAGATCTCCCCTTTCATTTCATATAGTGCTCTGGAAAAATGAAAGGGGCGCTCTGATTGCTATGAGCAACAAACCAATGGCTTATGGGAAAAGAGCTGAGGAGCTCCCCAGCGGCACTTAAATTGGGTGAGTTTTTCCTCAGTTCACATGTAGTCTTTAGGAGCCTTAGCAATGTGAAAAGGGGTTTTGTCCTAACTCATTTTTTCCCCAAAAATTTGCCCTTTTCTTTATGCAAAAAAAGTCAGTGGGTCTGAAATGGGGAAGTTAAACCCCCCCCACCGACCAAATTTTTTGGTTCCCCCCTTAAAGGGAGACTTTTCCCCTATTTAGCAAAAAAGAAAGTCTTAGAAAACCCAGACGTTTTCGTACATGTCCCCCCAAAAGGGGCTTTATTTTTAAGAAAAGGACTACACAGGGGAGGTGGGGGGGTTTGGTTAAAATTTCCCCAGGGCCTGCAAACAGATTTTTTACTCTTGCTTGTGAGTCAGGAAATTCGGTAAAGGGGTTTATAGGATTCTAAATGATTGGCGCATTGGTTTCCCAATGGTTTAAAGGGAAAAGCCAAACAGTAAAAAAGCCAAGGGAAAACGTACCGGGGTGGAAATGTCTGGTTCCTGGAAAGTTTTTTTCATAGGTGGGTCGGGGAAAATTTGGGGGATTTGGCTGCTGGGTGTGATGTTTTTTGAAACCCTTCTGGTTTTCCCTTTTAGTTTAATGGGGCTTTAGTCCCCCCTTGTATAAAAATTTTCCCCCTTTACTGGGTATCAGGGCAGTGAAACCATTGCTTGGGGATTTAAACAGGTCCCCTTCCCGGGGTCCCCTTGGGTAAGCTCCTGATTTTTAAAAACGTGGATATGACACTGTTTTTTTGTGCTTTTCCCCTTTTTATAAAATGTGGATTATTTAAGTGTTTACTGGCCAAAAAAAAAAAAAGTGTGGTAGCCAGCTCAAGGGGTTTTCCAGAGGGTGTCTGGTGTTGCTTAATTAAAAGGAGGTTTTTTTCCAAAAAATGTTGCCAAATATTTTTTAATGGGAATGTTGTAATGCTTTATCTTATTTTGGCCCCAATGCGCTAAAGGGAAATATAACAACTTCTAACTAAATTTTTGTTAAATTTTAAGAGGGTTTTTGCCCCGAATTAAAAGTTTTACGTGGGGTTAATTTCCCTAAAAGGGATTTAATCACTTTCTAAATTTGGGTGTTTTTTAAAAAAAAGGGCCTTTTGAGAGCTACAGCATTTCTAAGTCCCCCTTCCCGAAAGTTTTTTACACATGCTTGGTTTTTCACCCTTTTTTATCTGATGACAAGGAAACATGAAGGAGCTTGCAAGGAATGGGGAGAAAAAAGGCAAAGGGAAAGGGGGGTGTCTTGTTTTATGGGGTTTAAAACATGGGGTTTTAATGTTAATTTTTGCGGGAAAAAAATTTGCAGACGGCCCCCCTGCTTCCTCGCTCTTGTCCCCCCCCCTCATCTTCCCCTGGGTCGGCTTGCTTTGTTTACTCTTCTTCCCTGAGCAGATTTAAAAGGTAAGGGGAAATCCACCCTGGCAAAAAACCCCCTTTAAAATGGGGTTTTTGGGGGCAAAATTCCCAAAACACATTCCTTTTTTAAATGCCCGTTTAAAAAGGGTTTTTCCTAAAAATATCTTTAGAGCAGGAGTGGGTAGTGGGAGGGAATTGATTTTTGGGATACATAGGTTTATAAAATTTGAAGCAGGATTTCTCATTAAAAAGTAGAGTAAATCATAAAAGAGAAATTGAAAGTCCTGCTTACTGTTGTACAGCGACTCAGTTTGCTATGTACACACACTTATACAAGGAAAGCAGCAGCCTGTGTCATACTAACACAGTAAAGTATTAACCACTTCTGTATGCTAATACATTACACTACGTGTAACAATAAAAAAGTGTGCAATATCTCTTAATGGGAGTAAAAAACATGGTATGGGAAAAATTTAATCTAAAAGGAAATATTATTGTGCATTTATTACACAAAATTCCTACCAATATTAGGTATCCACAAGACCGTAATAACTTATTTAGTGTGACATGTGAATGATGTAAAAAAAATCTAAAAAAACAAATGCAGAAAAACATTTGTTCGTTGCAATTTTTTTTTTTTAGTTATGCAGTAGTTTATTTGTAAACTCAAACTACACCCTCGAAAAATACATCTTCTCTCGCATAAAACAAGTCCTCATACAACTGTGTCATATAAAAAATTAAGTCATGACTGTCAAAAATCAGGGAGGCAAAAACTAAAACATTTAGCTGGTCGTGAAGACTTTTTCAGGCCTGAGGCTTAAGGGGGTAATAGAATCAGCAGAGCTGAAATGTTAATAGAGCTGTAGAAACGCCAACAGCTTGACCAGGTAGTTGGAGCCTGAAGCTGGCTGAGAAGAACAGGTTTTGTAAAAGAACCCGCTGAGAAGACACCTTTATTGAGTCCTGACAGGATTTACTCTGCTTTTTACTTGGAAATCCTGCTCCAACTTATATAACCTTATATATCACAGAGCTCAGCTTCCCTCCCTCTATCATATAACCCTATATATCACAGAGCTCAGCTTCTCTCCCTCTATAATATAACCTTATATATTCCAGAGCTCAGCTTCTCTCCCGCTATCATATAACCCTATATATCACAGAACTCCGCCTCTTTTCTCCATCATATAACCCTATATATCACAGAACACTGCTTCTCTCTTCTCCATCATATACCCTTATATATCACAGAGCTCAGCTTGTCTCCCTCTATTCTATAACTCTATATATCAGAGCTCCGCTCACCCTCTATACACTGCTAAAAAATAAAGGGAAGGTTTATAGAGGTTGTCTAGCTACAGCATTTGGCAGCCTTATGTGCTGGTTGCCAAGCAGAGCTTGTGAAATGGAGGGGTGTGTTTCTCCTCCCTGCAGGCAGTATCTTCTATCTCTGCAGACACTGTGCACATGATGATTCATTCTGTGTGAGCTGGGGGGAAGGGAGAGTTTCTCAGCTTTCCGAGACTAAGGCTATGTGCACACAGCAAATGACAAAATGTCGTCCACAATACAATGACATTTCAGTATTTGCTGTGTAGACATAGCCTAAGGAGTCATTGGAAGTGAAAAGCTAAGTGTAGCTCGATAGTGTATATATAAATTTCTCACTCTCTCTACATACTTTATAACTTGGATGGGCATTTGACTTTCAGGACTGTGGGAAAGATGGGTGATTTTTTTTCTTTTTTCTTCTCTCTGTCTCTTTCTCATAGAGATATAGTCTAAAGATTATTACACCTGTTTACCCCAGTGTGTAAACACCTTCATGAGCAGGCGATAAGGTTTCAGCTCATGTACCCTGCAAAGCTGAGGGTGCAGATGGAGGGCCGGCAGCTAGTTTTTGAGGATCCGGCTCAAGCCAGGCGTCATTTTCACATCGAGGAGGGTTAGTTAGGAAAATACGCTACACAGGGAGGCACAGGGAAATTTTGGCTCTAGGGCTTCTTTGATTTACTGCGGTAATGCAGCCGCTAAAGCAGGCTGATGTTTTTCCAGTTCAGAGGGCCAGACTTAGGTCCCAAGTGTTTTTGTTTTTCTTGCTAATGTTGTTTTTGATAAATGTGCGTGCTCTGTTCTCCGGGTGTGGAAAGGCTGGTAATCACAAGGTGCGCCTCATCGCTCGCTGGGACGGTGGGGACATCGCAAATTGAAAGAATTCACAGCTTACAAAAGCAGATGAGTAGAGTAACATGACGGGTAGAGTAAATGAGGCGGGCATCTCGGAGGAGGGTCCCATTAAAATACTTACTTGGAATGTGGCAGGACTTAACACCCCCATTAAGAGAAAGAAGGTATGCGTGCATTTAAAACGCTTCAAGCCTGACATAATCCTCTTACAGGAAACTCACTGGAAAAAAGATAACACGGTGGGTCTGCGTTGCCCTTGGTTGGAGTCCTGCCATATGGCCAACTATTCCTCAAAATCAAGGGGGGTAGCCATTTTGTTTAGAAAAGGTCTGGATTATTTGGTAGAGAGAGGTTAAAGATGAAGGGGGTAGATATATCCTGTTAAAGATATTGCTTCAGGGTGTCTCGTACACACTGATTAACGTGTATGGCCCTAACTTAGCCACTACAAACTTTTTTGCTAAATTGAATTCGCTCATGTCATCTAGAGCAGATACAAATGTCATCCTTGGAGGAGATTTTAACGCGATCCAGTGCCCCTTAATGGACAGGTCAACATCTACTCGGCCGCTGTCTCCGGCTGCTAGAGACATATTGACTCTGGCAGATAATAACACACTTTGCAACCCCTGGCGTACCCTGAATATGGACGCGAAGGAGTTCACATTCTACTCCTCGGTTCATAAAAGTTTCACCAGAATCTATGATTTTCTTATTTCCCTAGGATTGTGGGAGTCGGTGGTGGACTCTAAGGTCCATGCTATAGCCGTTTCGGATCACGCCCCAGTCACATTGTTGATCTCACGCCCAAGGTCACAAATCAAGAGCAGGTTCTGCCGATTTCCGGGCTACCTGTTGCAATCTGAGGATTTTAAATCCTTTTTGCAGGTACATTGGACTAACTATGTAGATGATAACTTAGCACATATAGAAAACGCTCCTTTGTTCTAGTCTGCTGCAAAGGCGGATATATTCCATTGTCTATGGAGTTGCCCAGTAATACAAGACTTCTGGGCACGGGTGATATTGTTTACTAGAACGCACTTGACAAATTATGTTCCCAACAATCCCCTATGGGCCATATTTGGCCATATAGATGTTCAATTGACCCCATGTGAGCCGGGGAGTAGAAAACTTCTATATATGATTTCAGCGGCAGGCATTAAAACCATTTTGAACACGTGGATACACGACTCTCCACCCCCTTTCAGGATGTTTTTAGATAAATTGTCCTATATATTGAAAATGGATTGGGTAGAGACCTCGGGTAAAAAGGAGACACATGTTGAAAATTTTTTCCAGGTCTGGGGCAGCTTTATCCCCTTACTTCCGCAGAGAATACAGGGGGCTATTAGGGAGTGTTTCACCCATACTACATGGTATCAGGAACAGGTACTAATGGGAGAGCCACCAATTTAGAAGGGGTTGTAACCTGACCTACCCAAAGTACGAAAACATCCAGCTCTGCCTTTGGCTTGCTTCTGGGGGCCCGGGAATCCAGTCTTAAACAGTAAAACAAGATGTTGGTGGTAGAAAGCGGCAGTTATACTGATCGGCCGCCTTATCAAGTTCAGAGGTGGGGGGGGGGTGGGCTTGGGGAACGTAGCACTTAGTGAGGTATGTAGTAGTGATTTATGTTTTACTTTTGCCTGGGTCTGAATATACGGGTAATCTTCCTGTTTTTGCGACTTAGGCCTTTCCCTTACGGCGGCAGACAGGGGTTGAGGGAAAAGATACGGCTTATAGCCTGAGTCGATATAATACCAAGAAAATCCTGGTCTAACATAGAGCAGATTTATGTGCACTTAGAAAGCTGGTCTATAGGTTAGACAGTTGGGAAGAGGCATGGTTCCGGTTCTCTGGAACAGACACGAGATCGCAAAAACGAAGGACCAGGTTGGATTTTGTTTAAATTGGTAATGCAGAGTGCACATACTCGCAATCTTTGAACCTTTTGTTCTCAATACTTATTTACAAAGTACATTATATAATATACAAATGTTTTACTCTGTGTTACTTACTAAAGTCATTTAACAGTTATATGTTGGGGGGTGAGGGGGAAAAATAAGAAAAGCATTGCTTTTCGGAATGTATCATCGTAGGCTGTCAATGGACTGGATATCATGACGGTCACTGTATCTCTGTGAATTTCACTTGTGTGATTCATGTACTTATTGCATGTTCTGGAATGCTTAATAAAAAGATTTAAAGGAAGATTATTACACCTCTGACCTCTACAAATCTGCAGAACAAAACTATATGTTCTGTTTGTGTTTACATGGGACTGCACATCTGTCACACAAGTGTTTTACGTGGGACTGTGCATCTGTCACAAGTTTTTTATGAGGGACTGCACAGTACAGATGTGTTCTCTCCATGTGATTTACGTGGGAGTGCTCATCTTGAGTCACAATTTACGTGGGACTGCACAGTACAGTTATGTTCTCTGTGATTTATGTGGGACTGCACATCTATTTCACAACAGTGATTCACGTGGGACTGCACATCTGTGTCACAAGTGTTTTATGTGGGACTGCGCAATAGAGCTGTGTGCTCTGTAAATTTACGTGGGACTGTGCATCTGAGTCACTGGTGTTTTATGTGGGACTGCATAGTACAGCTGTGTTCTTTCTGATTTACTTTGGACTGCACATCTGTCACAAGTGTTTTACATGGGACTGTGCAGTACGGCTCCCCTCTCTCTCCTTCTCCCCACCTCAGCACCGTTGCTATGCACACATAAAGCGGCCCGTTCTCATAAACCATAGCACTTTGCTAATGGTATCCTAGGATTGACATGCTTACATTTTTAGTCCCCTCATTTTAAACTATGATCTTTGTAGTGGGACAACCCCTTTAAACAACACAATGTGACTCCAAGTCAGTCACACTTCTGTGAAATCCACCTGTCCAGTTATGAATCATCACCGATTGTCAATCAGTTTATCCTGCTGTTGTGCAAATGCAACAGACAACAGGTGGAAATGATAGATTAGCAAGACAACCCCTATAAAGGAGTGGTTCTGCAGGTGGTGACCACAGACTATTTCTCTGTGCTCATCCTTTTTTACCACACTAGTGACATTTTATCCCGGTCTTCACAGCGGCCCTTCCTGGAGTGAAGGTTTCTGCATTTGTAAGAAGCACTAGTAGTATCTTTTTACCTTCAGCTGTAAGTCATTGTGATAGCGGTCATGGAAGGTGACATAATGTGCTAGAGGGCCATACTGCAGCCTTTGATTACGGTCTATTATGGAGACTTCCTATTAATTGATGTTCATTGCAGTGTCCTTCCTAGAAAGAACTGTTCATGCATTAAAGGCTTTATGAGTTGTCTTTAATCCAGATATGACTTGGGGCCTGGATTTCCATTAAGGCTGCGGTATTCATTATATTTCGTCCTTCCAGGCATGAGTGACCACTTCCCTGCTTGTTTCATATTCTCCTGTGGCAAGCTGCAGGAACTAGGTAGTCTCACTTCATATGGCAGAAACAATCCGTGTGTACATAGGAAATCTAATCTGATGTTTTCTTTGGATCCTTATTGTGGTCGCTGCCAACACTCATATACTTGGTACCATAGTAAAACATGACTGATGTACCCCTAACTATTTCTTCCTATTGCATTAAGATGTCTATTAGTCTGAAGCCTTTCCCTTAGATTCTGCCAATGCCTAACATCAGACGTGATGGGAATTAAATGAAAAGGGTCTTCAGTCTTGTGGGATGTCTGTGATTTTGCATCCAAGCACCAGTGACACAACTTCAATGTTGGACTGTGTAATAGCTGCACATTCATATGCTGTGCACATAGGTCAGACGCAATGGAGTGCAATTTACAGAAAAAAAGGGGCATGATTTACTCACAAACACAAGACCATACTTATAGCTCAATGGCTGGATAATAGACTGAACCCAGCGGGAGGCAATATAAACCCCCATGCTACTTGGGACAGATCTAACAGGTGCAGATAACTAACGAGCAGTAGCTCACACACCCATCCACTAGGGGAGCAACTGATTGATAAAAAACTGCACATTGAATAAGTACCAATTCACAGCAATGTGCTGAAAAGCCACAATATTATACATGGGGAGATTGCACAAATGCAAAAATACTGATAAACCACTCGCACACCTTCTACGTATGAGCGGGTGGTAGCTGGTATTACAATTGCCTATAGATAAGGTGATGCAAAGGATGTCATTTATACAGATACGTGTGGTACACCAACCTATGACCCCTCTACTACTCGATTGGATGGCTGCCCAGCATATTTCACGTGTCCAACACAAAATACAGACACCCTCTGCTCCCCAGTATTTAGGGCTAAAAGAACATACCAGAAAAATATTAGATATGAGTTATTAGTTAATACTGTGGCCACTCTATTCACAAGCTCGCAACCTGGGTCAATTGTCCTCATTTTCTTGCGAGTCCCTACACTAATTTACAGAAAAATCAAATAATATAATAATGTATAATATTGTGACTTTTCTGCGTACTGGTGTGAACTGGTTCTTTTCCAAGGAGCAGTTTTTTTTATTATGGGTGTGTGAGTCACTGCTCATTAGTTATCTGCACCTGTTCTATTTTTGCCCAAGTAGCACTGGGGCTTATATTGCCGCTTGCTGGATTTAGTCTACTGTCCAGCCATTGAGCTGGAAGTATGGCCTTGTGTTTGTGCAATGGAGGACAAAACTATGGGTGTGGGCAGACCAGGGCTGCCATAAGTAATTTTAGAGCCCCATACAGCCAAAGCAGCTGGGCCCCCAGGTAATCACCAGTTCCTATTTTGAACCATATCAGCGATCCCTTTAACTTCGTAATGACACTGGACGTAAACTTACGTCCCAATGCTGATAAGCGGTGATCCCGCTACACAGCAGGCGGGTGACGGCTGTTAATTGCATTGCCGGTTACAGCATGGGATGGTGCAGGCGCCATTCTGTGCTGTTTAACCCATTAGACGCCACAGCGTCTAAATGAATGAGAAACGGTGCCACGCATTGTTCCTCACTCCGATTGGGACATCAGTGGCGAGATCACGGTGTCCCGATCACTTAACATGGCAGCTGGAAGCCGGTTGAAAGCTTCCATTGCAGCCATGGTTTCTGTTTTACTACTTTCTGCCCAGACAGGAAGTAGTAAAACAGCCATCTTTGTACACCCTAATGCATTGTCTATACAATGCATTAGGCTGTATAAATTATCACGCCTCCTAGAGGGACTTAATTTTAAAGTAAATAAGTAAATATATATTAAAAGTTCAAATTGCCCCCCCCCCTTTTCCCATTTTGCAAATAAAATAAAAAAATAAAGTTACACATCTGGCATTGTCGCGTCCGAAAAAGTCAGATCTATTAAAATATAACTGAATTTATCCCGTATGCTGAACAACATAGTAGAAAAAAATTCCAAATGCCAAAATTGTGTTTTTTTGGTCATTTCACATCCCATAACAATTAAAATAAAATTGATTAATGATGTCGAATGTATTCCAAACTGGTACTAATAAAAAGTACCCTTAATACACACAAAAAATGTATCCTCACTCAAGTCCGTAGGTAAAAGTACAAAAAAGTTATTAGCCGCCGAAAATGGCGCTGCTGCAAGAATTTTTAAAATAGAAAATGTTTTTTTTACAGTACCAAAGCATAACAAGAACCGTACATGTTTGGTGTTGCCAGATTCGTATCAACCTTTGGAATACAGAGAACACATCAGTTATACTGGAGAGTGAATGGCATGAAAAAAAAACCTGCAAACATGGCACTAGTACTTTTTTTTCACATTTTGACCCACGTAGAATTTTTGGGGTGGTTTCCCAGTATATTCTATGGCACGGTAAATTACACCATTAGAAAGTACAACTTGTCCTGCACAATAAAAGCCTTCATATGTCTATGTCGGTGGAAAAATAAAAAAGTTATGGCTCCTGGAAGGCAGGGAAGGAAAAATGGACGTGTCAACCTAAAAACGCAAGGTCCTTAAGGGGTTAAAATAAATCATCAGGGCTCCTTATGGGAATTCTGCCAGCCCTGTCCTGATGGTATCTCTGGGGTAGACCAGGGATGCCTGGTGCACATTGCATAATAGCTGAGGTGGAAGATCCAAATGCAGCTGCACATGTTGGTAATTTATACTATGTTTTGGGCAAGAGAACAGGCACATGTACCCCTGGTGTTAGCAGCAGCACAAGTCAGAGCATTTACTTAATACTGCCTTATTCACATTACTGAAACGCTGCAGTCTCTGCACCAATACTAAGCGCCACATGTATGAAAACTGTTTAGGTCTAAAACTCACTTTTTTGCCCATAGGTATGCCCATAGTGTAAACTTAGACTAGACAGTCGTAAAATGTGCCACATTTATCATAATGTTCATAAATCTGGTGCATGTTTAGTCAGTCTAGTCCAGGGGTCCTCAAACTTTTTAGACCGGGGGCCAGTTCACGGTCCCTCAGACCTCAGAGGGCCGGAATATAGTTTTTTTAAAGTTTTACTTTGTGGGTCGATACAATTACAGTGATACCCAATTTATTATTGAATTTAGGTCCCCCAGCAGGTCTGTAAGTAGATTTAGGGCCCCCCGCAGGTCTGTAGGTAGATTTAGGGCCCCCTAGCAGGTCTGTAGGTAGATTTAGGGCCCCAGCAGGTCTGTAGGTAGATTTAGGGGCCCCAGCAGGTCTGTAGGTAGACTTAGGGGCCCCAGCAGGTCTGTAGGTAGATTTAGGGGCCCCCAGCCGGTCTGTAGGTAGAATTAGGGGCCCCCAGCAGGTCTG
This sequence comes from Phyllomedusa bahiana, assembly GCA_025379985.1. NCBI lineage: Eukaryota > Metazoa > Chordata > Amphibia > Anura > Hylidae > Phyllomedusa > Phyllomedusa bahiana. The sequence goes on from JAODAL010005287.1 coordinate 131,947, forward strand.
TAGGTCGAATTTGGGCCCGAATCAGGTCTTTAGGTTGCCTTAGGGGCCCCCAGCAGGTCTGTAGGTAGAATTAGGGGCCCCCAGCAGGTCTGTAGGTAGATTTAGGGGCCCCAGCAGGTCTGTAGGTAGATTTAGGGGCCCCAGCAGGTCTGTAGGTAGATTTAGGGGCCACCAGCAGGTCTGTAGGTAGATTTAGGGCCCCCAGCAGGTGTGTAGGTAAAATTAGGGCCCCCAGCAGGTATAGGTACATTTAGGCCCCCAGCAGACATAGCTAGAATTAGGCCCCCAGCAGGCGTAGAGATAATTAAAAATAAAAAACTGACATCACTCACTTACCTGGCTCCTCGCCGCTGTAGCTGCTCCCGGGCTGCTTCTTCGGGCGGCGTGACATCACCAGGCCGTGCCGCAGCATGATGACGCTGACGCCGCCCGTCCTGTGGACTCTGGTGAGGCGCATCCTTCCTGCACCTCACCAGAGTACTATGCAGAGCGGAGAGCCCCAGCTCTCCGCAGAAGCATCGATTTGTATGTGCGTCCGGCGGACGCACATACAGTTAGTCCCGGCGCCGCTGCCATCACCGATCGCTAAGGTCCTAAGTAGGTACCATCGGTATTGACTTAGGACCCTAACGATCGGCGGCGGGTGATAGCGGCATTGCCGGGGACGACTGTGGGTGGGGGGACATTCTGCAGCGGATGGGAGGTGCTGGAGGGCGGACACTTACAATATATGGGAGGTGTCTGTGAGTGGCAGAGGGCGGACATTCTGCGTATACATTGCACAGTGTCCGCCCTCTGCCACTCACAAGCACCTCCCATATATTGTAAGTGTCCGCCCTCAGGCACCTCCCTTGCGCTGCAGAGTGTCCGCCCCCTGAAGCTGGCCCCTGCTGTCGCGCTGCTCACAATGGCTTTTCATATTACCTGTCACCGCCCACGGCACCTCCCCTCATTTTGGAGGTGCTGTGGCCGGTGACAAGTGATGTAAGGCAGCGCGACAGCAGGGGCCAGAGCACACAGCAACTCAGAGGACTGCGGCTCTGCCGCTGCCACCGCCGGTGCATGCGGCCCGCGGGCCGTAGTTTGAGGACCCCTGTTCTAGTCTAACCTCACATCTTCTATTAGTTGGCTTCCTTTATGCAAATGATGGCACGTTGCGTTGCAGGATTAGCCACTCCCTTTCCAGTGAAGCCACACCCCTTCATCGGATGAGGCACAGAAGTGTCTAGAAGCTGTCTAAAACAAATCATAAGTGTAGTGTAAAGCATGAATACTAGTATTTTGGTGCAAATCGTGTCACAGTTTTGGCACATTTGTCATAATAAATGTGCCCAGTAACCCTACTACAAGATTAGCCCGTGCACTGGGGTCATATTCTATTAGCTAGCCCAGACAGTCACTTGCTTCTTAAAGCTTGGTTGGAAACCTCTTAAAGGGCATGTTCACATAACAGATTTTTCACACAGATTCCGAAAGAGAATCCATACCAAAATCTGTTCCTTATTGATTTCAATACGTATCCGTGCCATAGTACATACGGAGTGTATTCTTGATGTTGCTTTCATGCGACACTGGCGATTGGTAGCTACATGTGGATTACGCCCATGCCTCCCTGCAAATAGTGGTGTCAAACTCCATATTCTGTTTCCCCTCATAGGGCAATGGAGAGTGGTAATGGTGCCTGGGTAGGGCTGGCAGAGCAGTGCATGCGAGTTGCTGAACAGAGCAGTTTGGAGGTGTGAAGCAAAGCTCAGAATCCAAGATGGCACCCGCTCCTTGTACTGGCACTGCCTCTTTTAAAGGGATTGTCTCACTACATTGATTCATCTTACCTCAGTCCTGTTTTCTTGGTTTCATTCTGAATTCAGGAGCGTGTTTACTGGCATCTACTAGGCTGCAGTAGAAGCCAGGTCTGTAGCTATAGTAACCAGTGCTGGCAGCCTATCATGAGAGATTGAACAGGTCTGTAGCTATAGCGACCTGAGGAGCTGATGCAGCCTATACAAGAGGGGATATCTCAGAATAGGTAGGACACTGTTAATGGACATATATTGCAAAGTGACTTGTTTTTGGAAGATCTTTAATATAAAAAGCAATCCTTGTAGTGAGACAATCCCTTTAAGTGCTGACTGCATCCTCTGCAGAAGGTGGAGAGTTGGTCCTTCCATGTCCAGACCTTGTCCTTCCTTGCTTACTGTGTTTGAGCTCTCAAGGGCCACCCAAAGGACACGCAGGCCAAATTCAGCCCATGGGCCTTGACGTTGACCCATGTAGCATAGAGCATAGATATTTCCGTTTGATCTCTTTCACAGCTTATAGGAATGCAGCCATAGACGTAACTACTGGAAGCAGGTAAAAGATAATTTGAGGAGGTTTTCGTGTCCCTCTTTAACCTTCAGAGGAGGAGGAGGGGACTCCCCCCTTCTTACCCCCAATTATTCACAATGCTCTTCTCCCCAAGAGACTTTTGCTCTTTGTGGTTGGAAAATTCGATACCAGCTGGCATCTCCTTAATTAAGCACTTTAAAGGGAATGTGTCATCAAAAAATGACTTATTGTTTAACTCACATTTTTGTTAAACACATTTTTTAGGAATTTTTTTTTTTAATTTTCCAGATCACTTTCAGTAATTTTTTTAATAATTCTTAAGCCTTGCAGTTTTCACTTTGGCCACTAGGCCTAATAATAGTCTGACACTTCCTGTTCTGTTTAGAGAGATTTTCAGTGTCTGCTCATTATCAGTAAAAGCAAGGTCAAGCTGAAAGGAGACACCATTGTGTATAGATAACACAGAATCCACCAGTCACAAGAGGAGATGTCACTGCTCCCCCTCTCCCCTCCCTTCACAGTGAAAACTCTCCTATAGATGTCTATGGGACAGAAACTGTCTTAAGAATGCTATGTGCAAGAAGCTGCTGTAAAGTATCTCTCTGACTGCTGTTAAGGCAGTGCAAGCAAGAATGTCTTCCCCACAATCGTCTATAGACGGCCAATTGAGAAATCTACAATCAGGAAATAAAAACGACAAGAGGACAAGAATATGGATCAGGGACTTGATTTAATAAGTAAAAAAAAAATTAAAAAATTGGCGACAGATTCCCTTTAAGAGATCTGTTGTATCTTCAGAAACATGACACCTTATGTCGCACAGAAAGTCAAGCGGAAAAATTGTTTGGGAGGTGGAGAATTTTTCTTGAAAAATGTTGCACAACAAACAAAATACAGCAATAGGTATCCCCTTTTGTATCTGCGTGAACATCTGGAAGGCCCTTTGGGGGTATTGTGCATTGGCGCATGATGTTGAATAGAGGATACATATAATGCATCAGGATCCATCTTTTGTACGGTGTAATATATCTTGAGAACTATTCCTGTAGATTTAGGTATGTGGCCCATGGAGGATACAGCCCATGATGAATATATACTGGGACTGTCATAGTTTTAATGCTGGACTTTCATTTATATGTCACCAGAGCTATAAAAGTTCTTGTTCTTTTTTTTGGTTTGTTTTCTTTTTGCTATTGTCCAATGTACCAAATGCATATTTTATAATGTATGTACCAAAAGGTATGGAAGAATCTTAAGGCCATGTCTACACTGGTTTTTCAGTGGATTCTAAATACGGAGTCCGACAAAAAAATCCGACTGCCCCATAGAGAGCAAGAGAAAATCTGTGCTATAGTCTACACATCACGGATTTTTTCTGGTCAGTTTTGAAATCTGACGGATTCCGGCAATTTTTAAAATCCGTTCTTTTCTTCCGTCAGATTGTAATATAGTCAATATCCGGGGACGGCGAGAAATCCAAAAACTGACTGTCAGCGCAAATCTGTGGCAAAAACCGCGGTATGGCATGTTAAAATGCTGTTGGATTTCGGACAGCATTTTATTATTGCTGTATAGTCATAGCCTAATAGTGTTGTAATGATATTGTGTCTGACACTGGGGCCTGCGGATCTCGGCCTGATAAGGCATGTATCTGAACTACTGAATTTTTGGTGCATTGATGTAATTTTTTCTTTTAAATGTGTATAAAAGTGAACATTTTTTATTACAATGCAATGTGGGAACATAAGTTTAAATGGGTTGTTTAACTACATTGCTTCATCTTACCTCAGTCTTGTCTTCTTGGTTTCATTTTTAAATTCAGGGGCCGGTTTGCTCTGTTTACTGGCCTGCAGTGATGAGCTGCTGAGGATACCAGGTCTGTAGCTATAGCAACCAGTTCTGGCAGACTATCGGGAGAGATCCAGTGGGTCTGTAGCTATAGCGACCTGAGGAGCTGATGCAGCCCATACAAGAGGGGATATCTAGGTATAGGTAGGATACTGTTAATGGACACATATTGCAAAGTGACTTGTTTTTGCAAGATCTTTAACATAAAAAGCAATTCTTGCAGTAAGACAACCCCTTTAAGGCCCAGTTCACATCTGTGTCTGAGGTTCCTCTGTTGTAGAAGTGTAACTGGACCCATTTTACAGCAGACCCTGACTGCACGTGATGGCATGGGGTCCATCCTTTTCATGGAAAAGAAAAAGTGCAGCTTATTTATTTTTTTTGTCATTCCCAACAGAATTTGCGAGGAGAGTTCCAAATGGAACCTCTGATACTGAACTGAACCCAACCTAAGCAGGAGTAGATAGGTTAAACCTTGCCTACTGTGCCCTTTGAGAGAGGTTCTCTATAGAAGCTTGTGATTCAGACTGAAAAGTGATGCCTAGTCACATAAGGCTGAGTTCACACGGCTTATTTTGGGATGTATTTCAGGCCGTAATTCGCGCCGTACTGCGCGAATTACGGGCTGAAATATGCCCCAGTCATTACGGTAATCCACAGTTCTCATAGAGAACTATGGATTACGTCTCCTCTCCCCGCTCGCACAATACGGCGAGTGGGGAGAGAAGTGACATGTAATTTATTCACGGCGTATACGCGGCGAGAATAATGAATGTCTATGGAGCTGGCAGGCTGCCGCCCCCGTACACACGGCGTAATTGCAGGGCGAAATACGTCCCGCAAGTAAGCCGTGTGAACGGCCCCTTAGAAGCAAAGCTTGACACAAATGGATACATTACTTGAAGAGCTTGTTGACTGCTGCAGGATTCGCTTGAATTACTGTACTTGACAAACAAAAAGAATCTTCACAGATGTCAGTGGAAACCGACATAAAAAGTAATTGTGCTTTGTCACCTGTACACCCTGTGATTGATAGACGTGACATAATTGGGAACCAACAAAGGCGCATTACATGGCTCCCTCATGTTAGCTACACGTCAGACATGTTGTTCATTATGTACAATTAACTTGATATATTTCACATGCAGTTTTTCTCACCTGCGACATAGCAGCTGTGTATACATGGTAAAGGGAATTGCTGTTACATAATGTTACCTGGGGGGTTGGGATGAGGAACATTATCTGTAGAAACCGTATCATTTAAAGGGGTTTTATAGTTACAAAGATCATGTCTCAGATTATGGGGACAGTAAAAATAAGCATTTTTGTAATTGGGTTGCATTACCTCTGTCACTTGGTTTAGCAGATATGAGCTTCTCTGTAAATCTGTATTCTGTTTCTGCTGTTGCTCTGTTGCTGGTCAGAACGCCCCCTGGGTCGATCCCTAGACACGCCCCCTGCACTGTGATTGGCTGGTTGACATTTCATTCAGCCTGTTGGGATATGCCACTAGACAGGAAACGCCCCGGCCACGCCCCCTGTGATGTGATTGGCTGCCTGCACACTCTCTGTTTACTCCCCTCTGAGCTGTTAAAATTGATAGTGAAACCAAGGTCTGCTGGCTCTATGTATATCTCCCAGCTCTATGGTGATGATCTGGGCAATGACAGCCTGTTTAAAGGGCTTTTGCCAAGAGGTTGATTCACCTCCTCACAGGTCCAGTCCTTAAGCTGCTACTTTGAAAAGAGGGCGTTCTGTTCCTCAGATCTAATGCAAGCCCCGCCTCCTTATGACGTCATCATCTGTAGTATATAACATAAGGATTCAACACTGTGTCTGTATAAGCTGCTTATATAGTGCTGTGCTTTGGTGATCTACTCTGCAAGAGAGAGGTTAGGAGTTCAAGCCCCATCAGTATTTTTTTTTTTTTCTTTTATAAATTGTACACATATGTAAAGATATGAAAATCTATCTGTAGACATCTATAATTTTATTCATATACACACACAAAGCTCCCATATATAGCTCCCATTGTCACAGTAGTCACACCAAGCACTTCCAACATATGTGATACAATGCATATATTCTGGGGGATGAGGGATGATAGGGGAGCTATGTATGTGTATATATATCATTATAGAGATTGACATATATATTTTCGGTCTCTCTACATATGTGTAGAATTTAGGGGGGAAAAAATATACTCTGTGAGAGGACTAGAACTCCAAACCCCTTCGTTGTAAAAGCAATACTCTACCATTGCTCTACCGCTGCACCAACAGCCCAAGTCAGTTACAGGCTGAGCAGGATCTTCTCTCAAAGCTGATTGCTTCTCTCCCCATTGTTTTCACTCAGAAGTCACTGACAGCAAGCAGAGATCTTTACTTGAAGCTGACATTTGTCCTTGTAGTTGAGTAAAGATCTCTGCCTGTTGTCATTACAATTTGGGTGAACACCACTAGATGTTAAAGCTGCTGGCTTTCAGCGTCATTTGTGTGTAAACTAAGACATATGACAGGTGCTTGCTGGTGTTTGGAGCCTCAAGGCTGCAGAAATAATCATGCAGGAGGCTACAGACCTGTTATATCCAGACAACCTTCTGCATCCCCTGCTTCATACAAAATGATGTCACAGTTCTTCAGTGAGGAGAGACACGCCTGCTGAGAGGAGAGACACGCCTGCTGAGAGGAGAGACACGCCTGCTGAGAGGAGAGACACGCCTGCTGAGAGGAGAGACACGCCTGCTGGGAGGAGAGACACGCCTGCTGGGAGGAGAGAGACACGCCTGCTGGGAGGAGAGACACGCCTGCTGGGAGGAGAGACACGCCTGCTGGGAGGAGAGACACGCCTGCTGGGAGGAGAGACACGCCTGCTGGGAGGAGAGACACGCCTGCTGGGAGGAGAGACACGCCTGCTGGGAGGAGAGACACGCCCCTGGATTTCAAACTCAATCTGAGAAAATTATCTAAACAGCTCAAACGATAACACCCCTTTAAGGCATTGTTCACACAGCATCTTTTTACTTTGGGGTGTAATTGCGCTGTAATTCCGGTAATCATAGCTCTCACACAGAGCTGAGATTACCCTCAGTCTTCCACGCCACGTACAGTGCACCGGGTGAAAGAAGTGAATGGGGCCGCCCCCCATTCATAGGCCAGTGCGTCTTGTGGCATGCACTGTTGCAAGATGCCATGTGAACATTCTCTTTAAGAATCTAGACTTTTTTGCTCTTTTTGATGGCATTGCCACCACGGAGATATGGACTGCACATTCTAAGGCCATGTTCACGGCTTATTTGGACGCTGTTTTGGACGAGGTTTTCGGAGCGTTTCCTCACCCAAAACAGCGCCCAAAACGGCCCCAGTTCATTTAATTGATTCCTATGTAAAACCTCGTTGTAGTTCACACACAGAGGTTTTTACACGCTTCTTTGGAGTTTCATGTCCATTGTTGAAGCATGTATTTGGTGCGGTTTTTGACCTGGTTATTACTTTTATGGGTGAAAACTTCGCCGAAAATCTCGCTGAGAAACGCCTCTAAAACCTCTTCTGAAGAAGCGTGTTTCTGGCGAGGTTTTCATGCTGTTTTGGGCGAGAAAACTCTTCGAAAACCACGTCAAAATAAGCCGTGTGAACATACCCTAAGGCTCATTAACATTTGTGGCTCATTCTCTGGCTACTGCTTTGCAAATTCATGGGCATTAATTTATTCAGATATAGAATATATAGGTCAAGCACATCTATTAGGGCTCTAGTGGAAAGGTCGGCTAGACCAGAACCGTATAAAATACATAAACCACGGCACACCGGCTCTCCTCACGCCACCAGACTGCTCTCTGGTTTACTCCGTACTTTAGACTTTCAGCCACCTCTCACCCCACCGTTACTTACAGACTGCAGGTATTACCTAGCCACTACACAGTGACCGAAATGTTGTCACATTGACATCTGAACTTATATATTTGTGACACTTGTATCCCTCTTATAAGCTTCTGCAATAATACAACTTGTATATTTTTTTGTTAATTCCCATTTATGGAATTTTTGGGAAATTCCTCCTGCTCCCTCACTATAATAAATGTATGATTTATAAATGCATCCAGACCCGTGTGCCATGGTTTATGTATTTTCTATTATTGACCTAAAGGGTCAGTAATGTATAATGTATATATCTTTAAAGTATAACTTTTACTACAACCAATGAAAATAACACCACAATCATGTATACACACTATATATATATATAATATTATATTATATTATATATTTTATATAAAAATATGTGTGTGTTACAATCGCTGTGGGACGCAGTGGAATAGGAGAGGAGGGGCTTTGGTTATCCAGGTAGACATTTTCCAGGGGGGAAGCTAGTCTCAAGACCATCATGCTATGTGATTCTTTGGAGATATCCTGCAACAGTGGATTTCTTTCTATATTCCCTGATGAACCCTTGGACATTACAGTAGGGGGAAATGTGTTGGGATACATGAGGAGAATATAAGACCAAATCGTATTGATCCTGATATCTGTCATATTAATGCACTAATTTCATGGTGTTTGGTATTGCTGTGGTAGGGAGCACATCAGGGTTTATCGGGTGAGCCACCGATAGGTGGGGCCGCCCTTATTGGGGCGGTTACTCTTAGCAGGGGCTTATAGAGCAAAGTATGGACAGCTTTATCCTGTTTAAGGCCAGTTTGTAATCTCACACAGCTTGCATACCATTTTGTATTTTCCTCCTGGTGCGTATATTCACTCTGAATAGTTTTTTTTTTTTTTTATATATATAATATATATATATAATATTATATATATATATATATATATATTATATAAAAATTATATATATATTAAATATAAAATATATATATATGATCGTGGTGTTCTTTCTAATTGGTTGTAGTAAAAGTTATATTTTAAGAAAGGATCTCTTTTTCTGTGACTATACTGGCTGCTGCTCTGGTCTTAATGCTTCGGGCTTTACTGCAGCATGTCTTTCATATTTTCAGACTGTTTCTTATGTTCTGTGACGCCTTCCTTTCTGGATATATACACATAGTTGGCCATCGATGAGGAAGTAACACACAGCGTTGAGTTTCCTGTGGTATTTCTGTTTCTTGAGATAGTATCTAAGCCCACAAAGTATACCCAGTAGAGCTAATATCAGAGAATACATAATACTTTAATCATCCAGGCTATAACATCGCCTGTTTTTTTTTTTCTCCCCCTCTTCTGAGGTGTGATAATGTTAATAATCGCGTAGTTGTCTTCCAGCAAAAACATCTGCAAGAGTCAAATATAATGCTACTACAGATGCATGCCGAAATTGATAGAAAAAGAGTATTCTGTCATATTTTCTGTGTAGTACATGGCTGAATATCTACAAAATACAGGCAGTCCCCGGGATACGAATGGGATAGGGATTGTAGGTTTGTTTTTAAGTTGAATTTGTATGTAAGTCGGAACAGATATGTATATTAAATGTAACTCCAGCACACGAGTTTTTTTTTTAGTTTTGGACAGTGCAGGGAAGGGTTTTTACATTTGTTTTTCTGTCTGTGCCCTGTAAAGAAAATTTCACCTCATTTTCACCTCGGTGCTGCTGTGGCATGCGGGAAAACTTGTCGTTCCACAGTTTACTATCTGCTGTGGAACATGGAACTACAAGTGCCAGCATATCCCCAAGTCTCCGTTTGTAACTAGGGGACAGATGTAATTCGGAACAGTGTAAGTCGAGGACTGCCTGTATTTGTAATGATTGTAGGGTTCCTGGACACATCAGCCAGTTAGTGCTGGCACATAGTAGCACTGTAGTGTCACTAACCTCTTCAAGTGCCTTTTAGCCTAATTTTACTCATTTCAACTCAGATGTGTTGAGAATATTAAGCCATTGCCAAGGATGAACATCCATTGATCATCCATAACATTAAAACAAGGCATGGCCTCCACATGACCTCTAGCGTATTAGCAGCAGATCCTTCTAGAGGTTGGGCCTCCATGGATTGCACTTGTTTTTGGAGCATAGCCTACAGGTGCTTGATCAGCCATGCCAACACCTTTAGCATGTTCTTTAAACAAGTTTTGCTATGCACATTGGGGCACATTTATCAAGGCAGTTGCGCCAGTATCCTGGCACAATTTACACCAAAAACAATGGAGTACAAGCTTTACGCCACATTTACTATGTGTGTTAGACCGTTTCGGACACTTCAGACACATGGCCTCAGCAAAAGGTACGTGGTTTCACGGAAAAGAGGTGTAGCTTAAAGGGGTTGTCTCGCTACAAAGCATAGCTTTCAAATTGTAGGGAACACAAAATAAAGACATTTTCAAAATATATTGCTTTGTTCATCTGTTTTCCTAAGGAGATACAAGTGAATTTAATGACCTCCAGCCTTTTTCAGTTTCCCTCAGTAACTGAACCTGTGTATATCTCTACCCCCCTGCTGTTTGTTTTAATGTGATAGCAGTGGTGACTTCATCACACAGGTCCCCAGCAGCCTCTGTGCTGCTGGGCAGTAAAAAGCTTGATTTATCTCAAGTAAACAGCACTGTAATTAGGGCTTTTGTTTGAGGGATCAGATAAAAAGTCCTGTTAGTAGTTTCAGAAGCTTCTGAGCTAATCTGATATAATTAGCAACTGAAAGCACAGGGCTGGATACACCATGGAGCTTATGCAAATTTCAGTCAGTCTGAACCAGTAAGTGACAGTATTTCATTCATGCAGCCTATGAAACTCTGTAGGGAGACAACTCCTTTAAAATGAATTTTGACGCAGTTTGTGGCGTAAAAGTAAGCCAACTTAAAGATGGTACAAACTTAGACTAGACAGTTCTAACCTGCGCCAGATTTATCAACACTGATAAATGTGCCGCATTGTAAGATTGTCTAGTCTAACTTAAAACTGTCTTAGTTAGACACTTGATAAATGTTCCCCATTATGTTTCTGAGAAAGGCCACTGCCATTAGTGAATACCATGGAGGAGTAGTGCACTTTGTCTACAATAATGTTTAAGTGGCCGATACATGTCAGTGAATGCCAAGATCCAAGGTTTCCATGAAGAATATTGTCCAGAGCATCACTCTGCTTCTGTCATGTTGCCTTTTCCCCCATTTTGGTGCCATCTCTTTTCCAGGTAGCTGGACTGTCTACATGATGTAAAAGATGCCCTGTAAGACCAGGCCACCATCTTTCATTAATCCATGGTCCAGTTCTGATGCTCCCATTTTAGGCACTTTTGACTGTGGACAGAGGTCAGTATAAGCACTCTTAAAGGGGTTCTGCCACATGTGATAAAGATGTCCGCCACTTGCAGCACCATTTTCAATTAATTCAAAGACTGAGGTGACAAGGAAATAGCTTTTTTGCACTGCGCTTTTCCTGCCATGATGGTCAGCAAATTGTTGGGACTGATACCTCCTAGCCCATTTTGCTTAGTCCTTGATGATATGATGGGTCTCCTAGCCCATTTTGCTTAGTCCTTGATGATATGATGGGTCTCTTGACTTTCCAGCTGTATCAGAACGGTTATTAGAATTACCATAAGAAGAACAAGTGGCATGTGTTACTAGGCCGGTGACCTCTTGACTGTGACTATACGATTTGATGCATTATCTTGATATAGAAGCATACCTCACCAGTCAGACATGAGGCAGACCCCAGGCTGATTATATTACACAGGGAATATAAGGAAAGCTCCTTGCAGTCTAAATTGCACACTGCTGAAAATAGCTGCATGTTGTGTGTGGTGTACTTTACAAATGACTTGGAAGCCTCTGCAATCTGACTGCTTATTTCTAAAATGAATAGTTTATATGTAGAGCTTCTCCTCTACCATTCGTGTGGAGCTGTAGTAGTAAAGAGGATGAAGAGTTTGCAATCTTGAAGATAAGCCAGCAATTTTTAAGTCCCGAAAACAGCAAAGTATGAATGGGACTCTGCTGTAATTCTTTTTTTTAGCACCAGTGGTGAGATTGCTGTTCTGATTAAGATGGTTAAAGGTCTATTTTTCTGTATATTTGAGTATACAGATCTCCCAATATACACATTTGAGTCACATAATTATGACCAATGTACAATATCCATAATAACCGCAGCTAGACAGGCTGGAAATTACTCAATAAGGTCTTGGTAGGTTGTCACAGGTATCTGGAACCAACTTCATCCTACAGCTACTGAAAGGTACATGGGGAAGGATCCATAAAGCCAACACAGATGCTCATTTAGTTACATCTGGCGAGTAAGGGGTCCAGGCTAGTAATTGAAAGTTTTCGTCATGCTCTTCCAACCAATGTTGGACATTTCTAGCCATGTCTTATGCCACATTGTTTTGCTGGAAGATCCCATCCACTCCAGGAAAGACGATCTGCATGCATAGGTGTAAGTGATCTCTCAGGATGGATTCATTTACAAATCGGTTGAGAGTACCTTCCACATAGATGAGTGGGCCCAGAGAATGCCACAAAAACATTCTCTAGAGCAGGGGTCTGCAACGTCAGCTCTCTAGCTCTTGGGAAGCTACAACTCCCATCATGCATTTATATAATCTATATCAGTGGGGATGATGGGAGATGTAGTTTCCCAACAGCTGGAGGGCCAACTTTTGCAGACCCTGCTCTAGACCATAACACTGCCACAAACCCCGTTTGTGTTCTTCCAGCAATGGATGTAGAGTGTTTGTTCTCTGATGGTTCTTGCCTGGCACGGCAATGTCCATCGGTTTAAGGTAACCCTTTGCCAATCAACCGGGATCCCCTTCCCATACGCCATGAAAGCTGAAGTCTTTTCAGCCGTTGTAACTTCATAGGGAAAGGTGCAGTGCCATTTGACGCCTTGGGCCCATACATGGGGAAAAATTCGCTGAATTGTTGTTCTAGACACACATCTGGTAACGTTACTTATTTGTAGTGAAGCTCTTTGTCCACTCACAATACAATGCACTCTCACCACATCAGCACACAAACCGTCCACAGTTTTAGAAATACTGCTGCTGTAGACTGAAAGCCAATAATCATTACTTTTTCCCACTATAATAAATCCCCTCTTTTACCCATGACAATGGGGAATATACAGTAAGGGAAATAAGTGTTTGATACACAGGCGATTTTGCAAGTTTTCCCACCTACAAAGAATGGAAAGGTCTGGATCTTTTATCGTAGGTACACTTTAACTGGAAGAGACGGAATCTAAAAAACAAAATCTAGAAAATCACATTTTATGATCTTTAATTAATTTGTATTTTATTACATGAAATAAGTATTTCATTACCTACCAACCAGCAAGAATTCTGGCTCTCACAGACCTGTTTTTCTTTAAGAAGCCCTCCTTCTCTCACCCATTACCTGGATTAAATGTACCTGTTTGACTGTGTGAGGACAGCTGTCTTTAATACAGGTAAGAAGTTCAAAGAATCACACTCCAACCTCTCCACCATGGCCAAGACCAAAGAGCTATCTAAGGGCACCAGGGGCAAAGTTGTAGACCCCACAAGGCTGAGA